>JAEAOA010000201.1:1847500-2043212 GCA_016746295.1 Potamilus streckersoni
ATGATACTGACTACTACAACTCTGACAACATGCGTATCGAACAACGAGAAGCTTTCTATTCTAGGAACCACTCTTACGTCTCTGACCCTTTCGACTTTCAGGAAGAAATGTTAAAGTATTGTCGTTCCGACATGGACAGTTTACGGCGTTGCTGTAGAAAAGTTAGATAACTGTTCCTGCAATACCGAGGGATCAATTCTTTGAAAAAATCTGCACCATTGCCAAAGCGTGTTCTTTGGTGTACCTCCAACGATTCATGCCTGAGAAGACCTTGGTTGTTATAAGCCCTCAAACAGCCAAGTTTGTTAAACGTCAATATTCAGTCAAAGCCCTATGGTGATTACATTATTTGTTCGGCAAGGAAAATAACTGGATCCAACACACCCGAAACGGAGGTAGCGAAAAGACAATCAGAACGTCTTTGGTGGACGGTTGAGACTTAGAAAACCCCAATATCGTGTATGACTTAACGGGTGTTTATTTCACAAATGTCCCATCTCCTACCCTCAACGTGATACTAAAATCAGTTTTCACAACGTACCATACAAGACTTGTACTAAGCCACTTGTCAGCGACGCTTTAAGTTAGAACAGCAACGATACCAAGTGGTGGAAATGTGGGAACACGAATACGATCACCGTTTGAAAACCGATCCCGAGTTTGAACACATCTTGGAAAGTTATAAGTTAGTGGACCATCTAAACTCGCGAACAGTTTGTACGGAGGACGGACGAATGCCACCTATTTGCTGTACCATTCAGACGAGGAGAAAGGAGAAGTAATCAAATACTTGGACGAGTGTTCACATTATCCTTACGTGTGCAAATATCGTCACTTTCCCTCATCGATGACGGAACACATTGACCTGGACAACATTCAATAATACAAAGGATTAATTAAATGAATAGTCTTGGCTCCCACCGACTTGTATCATCACGTTTCACCTCACCATTACCAAAGAAAACTGATGCTTCCTCTATGGTGTACTTGTGCCGAAACGGGCAACGAAGACTAACCTTGTCAGTACGCCTAGAAAAGAAGCGTTTTGACAGAAACGTTGACCAGCGTGGAATTGTTCAAAGCTCTGGACCTGGGATAACAACTATTAGAAGTGTACGAAATTAACCACTTTTCCATCACATAAAAATATCACAATGGGGACGAGTCTCAGAAAGTCATTTTCGGAGATTACGTGGATCTCTTTTTGAAACTGAAACAATCCGCTAGCGGCTATCCTTCCTGGTGCCACACTCGCGAAGACCAACAGAAATTCAAAAAAAAAAATACTGGGAGCAGGAAGGCATCACTTTAGACCACGCGGATACAAACGAAAGAAGGCGTTTGTTTGCCAAAGTGATGTTAAATTGCTTATGGGGTAAAATGGCCGTATTTACCCAAGACGGAGTATTTGACAGAACCTTCCTGCTGCTTTCAGATGAATCGCGACAAAACTAAAGCCATGAAACAAGTGAACGTCGTTCGTAAGGATTTGATCTTAGCCAATTACGAAGAACTGGACTTTGTAGAAGCTGACGAATTTGGAAATGTCATAATTGCGGATTACGTGACAGCCCATGCTCGCTTGAAATTGTACAATGTGTTACAGCAATTAGGAGATCGTGTTCTGTACTTTGACACAGACAGTTGCATCTACATCGATCGCGTGGGTCAACATCACCTTGTCATCGAAGGTGACCGCACCCAAAGACAATATTCTAAGTTTTGATAGAGTTGGTCCCAAACATTACGGTTACGAATACCATGACCAACAAGGAGAAGTGCACACGAAGTGTGAAGTGAAAGGATTGACTCAATTATCGCACCAGTCAAGTAGTGAACTGTTGGGTATTGAAAGAAGTCTTGCAGTCTTGAGAGGATTAAGATTTTGAAGTGACCACCTACAAACTTCACAAGATTGTACGTCTAGCAACACACCAAATCGTCATTCGACCTTTGGAAAAAGTATACCAATTCGTGTACCAGATGCTAGTGTGGCTTCCCAAGCACTTAACTATACCGTACGGAGTCGTCGATATTGGGCAGCATATAAAAATAGAAAACTTTCAAGACCGACAGTTCATTGTTACTATAAACCACAAGCAAGAAAGATTAATACTTTTAAGCAAACAACAACATTCACGTTCGGTGATTCTGACGTGAAGTGCTATGCTCACCTTGAGATTGCAGGGGTACAATACGCTGTGACCTCAGTGATTCAGTACCATATCATGGAAACTTTGCTATGACTACTTCTATCATACCTACTATGGAAAGCAATGCTGTGGTGACAAACCTGACGCATGTGAAAGTGATGCCATTCATTATTGTTGACTATTTGCTTGTAATCATGCTTGTTTTCATGGACGAATGCATTTTTCACTTGAGAAAACCATGCGACTACGGATGTCATCCAACCATGAGCAAACTCCTGCGGATTTCACCATAACCTCATCTAATGAATCTGTGCGTTTGCTTGATTACTGCGACTTTGAAAATCGATTCCAAATCTTTGAAGGAAAATGGCCTAATTACCTGAAAGGACATACTTCCCGAGGAATTAGCCGGAGCCGGATTTATCTATTTGGGCGAAGGAGATAAAGTCAAGTGCTTCAGTCGCAGCATGTCATTTCCCCAGTAGGAGCAGAAAGATTCCGCCTACCTTGAACATGCTCAATGGTCTCCGCACTGTCACTTCACCAATGCAGGAACCACTGGTACATAAATGAGATTAGAGGACTGATTCATTTCAAAGCGTTCCATTGGTCAGACATTGACGAATTACGTGTGATTCACACAGCTTTGGATCCCACTCATTATGCTTACAAGGTGACCATAGAACACCGACTTGCAACGGAAGAGTTAGAGGATTACCAAACTCTTTTACACGAACAAATCTTGGTTCAATAGGAAACTTCTGTGTGAATTGTGGTGTGTGAGTTAGTGACTAAATAATTTTGGTACGGTACTAATATAAAACTAATTCTGTTCAAAAAGTACATTTATTACCTCCGACAAAAAAGGCACAAAACTGGCCACCATAATAGGACCATTATCAGTTGTGATACACCAAATATCGTGGAAGGAAATCAATGACAGCATTCAAACTGTGAAGGATTACCAACACTTATTACGAGAACTGTTTATTAAATTTGTGTCGACGTAGTGTTTCTCTTAGTGGCTTGCTTTCTGCGACTTTGTTTACTAGCTGATTAATTGTGGACTGTACGATCTGTACCTTCCTTGAGGACTCCTGTGTGACTGTGCCATGTGTAGAGCCTCTAAGAACATGACAAAATGATGTCTCTAGGACTCCAAAAAATGTTGTACTGTGACTTGTGTATGTATATTTTATCAATGTACTTAATCATTTGGCTATGATGTATTATTTCTCTTTCGTGATGTTCCATTCTAAAAATATTTTTTGCAAGAAAGTATAAAAACTCTTGTCTTGTCTGTCTTTGTGTCAAAAGTGGCATTCCTTGCACTATGGCTACTTCTTCTGTCTCTGATCCGTCTTCCTTCTCTTTCAAAGTCATCGACGAAAACTTAGATCGTGCCAGTTGGGAGGCCTTGAATCTTTGCTGTCCCTTTAACATGATAATTACTGGACCAAAACCGAATTTGTCAAACGTTTTATTGAACATAACAATTATTTGATCGATCTTCCACCTCAATGTATGGTGTGGTGTTATAAACAGTTGCAATCGGTGTACAGCCTCCAGTGAGAAAGTAAATGTGATTCCATCGTGTTTGTGGAAGACATTCCTGTTGAAGATTACGGGATCATCTCTCACCCCAGTCAAACCCATCCCGTCATTTTCGACAACATGTTAGGAGAAGACGAAGAGGACATTAAACTGTTGCTTACGCGCAGAGAGCATCGTCGTAATAGCAGCGTCATTTGTATCACCCAAAGTTTGTTTCAACAAAGTAAAGCCCATCGCACCATCAGTCTCAATGCTTATAACATGGTCTTATTTAAACGTCCTAGAGATAAATTGCAAGTGCAAGTACAACGATGCCATACAAACCCCATACGCCTATTTACTCGTGGATTTAAAACCCACCAACGACGATTATATGCGATTTGTACCCGTCAGTTTTACCACTGGTGCCAAGACGTAGGGCCTGACGTGTACATATCCCCGTCAACTTAATATCAACAACAGAATAATCTTTAAAAACCTTGGACATTTTGCATATGTTTCACACATTGTCAACATGACATACGCTCAGCCTCATCTTCCCTTCAAATTGACTCGTATCTTATACGGCACCAGACTCGAAAAAAATCCACAAATACGTGCTAGTGACTTAGAGGTCACTCTCAACGAAGTTTTACGTCGGTTTACGGTAACAGCACGTCATTTACTGCAAGGCATTATTCACGTTCCACATCAAACCAAAGGCTTTTTTAATAGAGAAACAAAATAGCCTTGACGTAACATCTAATCGACACTCAAACCAAAAAACAAATCATTTTAAGACCCGGAGATAGGTGTTATCATTCGCTCCCTCTTAAAATGGGATCCCAATGCCCCCAAAGCCCTTCCCAAGAAAAGTCATTCCCCCAAGGTGGTGGGTTTTAAGAAAAAGAAAAGTAACAGTGGTGTCAAGAACAGGTCACATCCCCAGAAAAAGAAAAGACCCCCGAAAAGACTCCAGAAAACAGCCTCTATCCGCAAGAGAGGCACTGTGGCCAATATGCAGCCTTACATTCCCAAGCCACGACTTTCAGCTACGGTGACCGCGTCTTCAAGAACCTCAGGTTCTTCCATTTCTGCGTTGCTGGTGATGCCAGCGAAGTCCAATTTGAGACACATTCTTAATAATTTAATGAAACAATGGACATCAGTGTCTAAAAGGACTTCTCCGCCATCTGTGACACCCTCTTCCTCCTTATATGCAGTGTCAGCTGCTCCCAAAGTACCTGCCCCTAAAATCAAAGTCCGAGAGTTCGGGAATGTTATAGAGTTTACTGGATCTATTCAAGCAAGAACAGTCCCGATTTAGTCTGTGGCGAGCCCCACCACAACGCGTGATGCCTATCATTAAAATGATACGACGTAAAGATAATCAGTGGCGACGCATTACACTATAAAAAGACTTTGCATCACTGTTTTTGTGCCCCTCAGTGCCCAAAGATGTTCCCTAAAAGAAGTTCACACCACTACCATCGTCACTCTATGTCCAAAATAGAAAAAAGAAACGGACAGCCTCATCACCCAAAAAGACTCTTAACCAAGCATCAACGTCTATCCTAAAAAAAGATATACTTGTTCAAAGACAAAGAGGAACAACCAAAGGGGAGGATGTTTTTAATGATATAGTCAATGAGATCGTCATAAAAGACGGATTACAATCCATTCAATAAACTACTCCATAAATACGGCCTCAAAAAAGGTCAAAGGACGCATGTCGAACTTCAGTGTATTTTTTGCTACTGAATGCCTAAAGATGTCCACTCAAAGAAGTACACACCATCACTCTCGTTGTTCTTTAAGAAGGAAAAAGAAAACGACAGTCTCGTCAACTAAAAAACACTTAGCTAGGCATCGACATCTACTTCAGAAAAGACAATCTCGTCTAAAGAAAAAAGATTAGTAACCAAAGGGTAGGCTTGCTTGACTATATAGGATAAAAAAGTTGTCTCATTTTTGACGAAGCGATAGTCAAAAAGAAATAAAAGGGCTTATACCAAGTCATCGACATCGGTGTACTTTAGTGTGTGACCTGGAACAAGTAAACAAAGATGTCACCCCCAGAAGCCATCCCCCTTCCACCACCACCCAACGAAAAAAAGGAAACGACTGTTTCCTCGTTTAACCAATCATCGGGACGTGTTGTCCGTCCTGTTCAAAGCTCCTGCACATAGGCTAAAACAAATAATTCAAACTGCTTCCAAAGACGTCATCGATACCGTGTGCGAATGTTATCTGAATGTCCTGAAAGGAAGGATACCTATGTCTCAACATCAGAGAAAAGGCTTAGCCAAACATTGACACCTTCTTCACTAAATGGTCCGAAAGAAAATTCCCATCCGTGGAAAGAAATCTTGGTACAACGTGGAGGATTTATGAACCTGCGGTTTTCACCCATACTCGAACCCACATTGATACCAGCGATTACACTCGTGGGAGCTACTACTGCACAAATGGCTCAAAGATAAAAGGACCCAGAAGATAAAAGGGACCCCAGAAAAAGTTCTCAGACGTGACCTTTGAATCTGATGGAAGGATGAAAACTGACTTTAGTACCTTACAAACTATGGATGGAATCATATCGTTGGCAACAACAACGGACCCACATTATCCCCCATCCTCATTTGACCGAGATGCCTCAGTTAGAACACTAATTGCAGTCGTTGATGGATTTCAGTATTTGTGGGAAATGGAAAAAGTTGTCACGGTACGGTCAACGGTTGCAAAGACTTCGATTCTTTCACCTGAAATCTTTAGACGAAACAGATCCACCGACTCTGAGAGATTTTAAGAACCTGATGAAAAGTCCATCACCACAACCACCACCATCACCACCACCCCAAGTGACCAAGACAGACGCAGAGACACAAGTACCTGAGGAAGAAGAAGTACAAGTCTTTCAAACACCGTCAGCAGCTCCCATCCCCAGCGTCCTTGCTGACCTCTTCCTCCATATACCAAATAGAAGAACATAAAGCTTGGGATAAAATATGATATCTACTCCTTATTCGACAGAAGTCAAGAAGAAAGAAGGAAACCAGACGTGAGAAAAGAGAGGAAGACCAAAGCCATCCCATTACCAGCACCACTATCACCACCACTACCTTCGTCTTCTACTCCCATGGCATACCGGACACGTTAGGCTGTTTCAAAACCACCTAGTCATCCCATCTAAAGTAGCATCAATGATGAGTGGGTAACGTATTAAAAATGGAAAATGTGTTAAGCAGCATTTGCTATGATCCAGTCCATCCTGCAGGTTACGGGGGATCTCAGAAATCGAACGTGCTGCCAAAACCCGACTGAAACACTCCGTTTACATCAAGTGCAACGATGGTTACAAGAACAAACCACGTACACCTTACACAAACCCATTCGACCAAACTTTTCCAGAAGTCGTACACGAGCAGGGGGCATTGATCTTCAATGGTAAGCCGATGTAGCCGATGTCTCTCCTCTGCCCACCTACAATTGTGACTACAAATATTTGTTTGTGTCATCGATGTCTTTTCCAAATTTGCCTGGGTCGTGCCATTGACTTTCTAAACCGATCACTGAGATAGTGTGAGCCCTGCAAATGGCGTTGAACAAAGTGGTTGTCACCCTCTTCATTGGCAAACCGATAAATGCACCAAATTTCTGAACCAAGCTTTCCAAAAAGAATTAAAGAAACGAGATGTTCATTTTTCACCACCGAGAATCCCGAAACCAAATCCAGCATCGTGGAACGTTTTCAACGCACCTTGAAACAACGCATGTTAATATGTTATACATTAGCATAGTCAAAAGTACATCGACGTCTTGCCGTACCTTGTCCAAACGTATAACCAATCTGACCATCCGACCATCCCCACCAAGAAGTGATTCCAGACAACGAAGTTACCATCTTTGAGCGCATGTTTTGTACGTCACGGATGTGGCTGTCTACAAGAAAGGTGGAGTGTTGACACCAGGAGAATGGGTGCGCATTGGCAAAACCAAACGCACTTTCGACAAAGGTTACTTATCCAACTGGACCACCAAATTGTTTCGTGTCACTTGACAAGTGCGTGGCCGTCATCTTGTCATCTATAAATTGGAATACGTGAACGGGGAAGTATTAAAAGGAAGGTTTTACTTGTCCGATTTACAACGAGTGACCAAAAAAGAAGACAAAGTGTACGACATCGAAACCATTCTTGATCGAATAACACGAAAAGTGGGAAAACGACGTGTCAAAGAAATCAAAGTGCGTTGGAAAGGATATCCTCCCAGTATTGATTCTTAAATTGAAGCTTCGCAAGTCGTTGACTACATAAAGAAGTGATGATCATGTCCTTCAACACAGCCTCAACCACTACTGCAGTAACCTCTCCTTCCCTGAATTCTTCTCTGAAATATATATAAAAGCAACCTTTGTGGATGTAGTGTGGAGAACGTGTGCCTAAAACGCAAATCGTATTTTACTGACAAATCTTTGTGGTGTATTGTGTCATAGGTGCTGTTAATATCAGGTTGAGTTGGCACCAAGGAGACAAATAATTGTGGAGCATTTTCTGAACAGTTGTATCGGTTACCTTGTCTCCAATCCTTCCTTGAAATACTCTTCTAACCGGAACAACGGGAGTCATGCGCCCAACGTCAGTCACCCTTCCAACTGTCACCACCTCAATAACAGCCACAACAATCCTCTTTTAGGTACTCCTTTCACTAACATTGACCCCTCGGACAATGTAACTCTGGAATTTTGAATAACCAATTTTAATTAACTTTACCTAATCACAATTCGATGGAGCTTTTTCCTAAAAAAAAAAAACATTTTATGCTGTTTCACGGTCACATTATCGCAGACTATCCACTTGGATCACTATGCCCGTTGGGAAGTGGCGCACAAATCAAGCACATCACTGAATATCAAAATACTTTTGATGTCGAAGTTCATGATGAACAAGTCCAACACTAATTGAATATACATGTAAAGTCTCATACAAAAACAAAGAACCCCCAAACTAAACAGACCACCCATCACTTGACCATTTCTGCAGACTATTATTTTGGTGGTAAGCATCTGGTGAACACGATTTCTGCCACGTTTAATGTCGTGCTTGAGAAAGCCCTGGAGAAAAAAAAACCTGTCACAATCAAACCATACAGTGGCTCGTCGCCTGCTGATGAAATGTAAAGAAAGCAAGGTGGTGTCTATTACATTTTGTCCTGAATTGTTTGAGGTTTTGGGTGGAGATGTCAAGATGCTCCAGGGTTGCACCGTACCACGCATTTACTACAACATGTCTTTTGCCTCGTATTTTGATTCCCGGTAGAACTGAACCAGGGTTTAAATTTGATCTTTGTCTACTCCGATGCGGTGGAGTATAATGTGATGGGACACACCTCCGTACTGTTACTGCGTTTCATCGCTTTTAAAGTGGAGTCTGTCACGTTCACATGAGGAGGAAGGTGGAAACACCTATCACGTTTACTGCGAATTTGTACATCTCTCTATTTACACATCATTAGGTCGTATTTCGACACTGTAAACATTACTAACAAGGAGATCTGGAATAAAATATTTTTTCAAGAAAGGAAAAGTCAAGGGTGAAACTCCATTTTTGAAAACGATTCTCTAACTACTTGTAAGTCATGTAAATTGTGTACCTAGGAGATATGCTAAAATCGGCGTTTTGTTCGGTAGCTCCTGTTTTGAATCCAATAGTGACACGAGGATTGCATGCCTGAAAATTTCCGAAGTGACGCAAGGCAAAAAATCTCTCCAAAATGTCATCACCGACAAATAAAACCCCAAAGAAGCCTTCGTTAGAGCAGGCGAAAATGTTTTGCTTTAAATGGGCAATTACGTATTTGGCCGACGAAAACTCCTATAAATTCTCCGGACTCGTTCGAGTCAGACATTCTTGCCTCTTTGACACCACCGCAAGGACAAGACAGAAAGAGACGATAAAGAAGACACCTCTCCAGAGGCCATCACACGCAGAGCTAGAAAGACAAAAAAGTAGAACCGTCATAAACTTAGATGTTTTTGATTATTAAATCACAGAGAAAGAAAACAATGATGCACCAAGAGGATTTTTGCCAATGTTCCAAGTTGGAACTGGATCTGTTTACAATCCCAACCAATATGATGATAATGCTAGAATCCAAATTGGTAGAATTTCATCCCGTCTCCTCTTTCTCGGATTCAGCTCCCATCGAGTTTGAGTGTCTGAGATCAAAGTTAGTCGAGATGCCAAAACCTGCGTTGTGTACCAGGCCCTTCGAACCTAACTTTACCCAAAAGAATTACTCGAGATCGTACTTGTTTCTGTACAAAGCCAATGAACAACTAGGGACAAGCCTCAGTCACGGTAACGAGGGTTATGCAGGAGGCTACACTTTGTGGGCCTTGGATTTCTCTCCAGACCAAGGCAGCTACAATGGACATTTCCACCCTTTAAATCTGGTCAACTGCGTATGGAACTTCAGTTTGTAGAAGCTCTGCCTGATTCAATGAACGTCATCTTGTATGCTGAATTTGATAATACGATAGAAATCAACGGCTTCAGACAAGTCATTCTAGACTATTAGAAGCTATTTAAGACTGTAATCCCTCTTTGATTGATGGAGGAACTTTGGCAATGGAATGCATGGTGGTGGAAACAGAACCAACAACACAAAAAGACAAATACAAAGAGAACATTGCCAGATCACCAGAACAAGAACTTTTAATGTTGACTTATGCTAAACACCTGGCTAAAAATATAGATCTCATGATTGATGAATATTCAAGTGTTGGATGTTTATCAAATAAATATATGATAGGGTATAATATGAGTCACGAAGAAAGGATTGAAAAGTATCAGGAAAACGCCTGGGTTCTTCTAGGAGAAAAGATAGTGCTAAATAAATGGTATAAAGACTTGCGTGACCAGTTCTTACCTCCGTTGACTTCTTCTGAGATAGAATTCATCGAGGCTCTCTTAGAAAGGAGAAGTATGTGTATAGAGTGAATAATTTTTCAGACATTCTCGAAGAAAAAAAGTAGGTGTGAATTTGTTAGTTAAGTTTTATCTGAGCAAAGATCTTAACAGAATATTGGCAACGAATTGTTATTGTTATTGGGATAAAGTGATATAAAGACCAGTAGAACCATTTCTTTTCTTCACTTACTTATTCGGAGATTAAAAACAACGATGTGAAACTAGACGGCAAAGACACTAGTGAACTATTTTGACTCGTGTGGATTACCACCTTTTGAAAACGACATCATCGACTTTATGAGAAGAAATTCTTAGACGACACGATTCAATAATGTGAAAATACAAGACACATATTCAATGGTGTGTGGACAATATTATGTGTATTTTTTTCATCAACTCAGTCTTTGATAGACCATTTAGGGACTTATTTAGATCGTAAATCTTCAAGAAACGATGACAAAGTATATTTATGTTTTTGTAACTGTTATGGTTATCTCTTGTCTTCAGCTAGGAAACGTAGTGTGTATCAATGATCCAATGAACTCCCTCAGTGTCAGTCTAGCTTGCCTTCACAACGTTGTCAACCTTGTAAAACATTTTATTTAAAAAAAAATTTTATTGTTAGTTTTTGTTTGTTTGAAATTGTATGTTAGTTGGTTAAATAGAAATGTTGTTTAAAAATGTCTTTTGTTTATTTTACAACATATTTTGTGACTATACATGCTGTTTGACTTCTCTCTTCACCTCACCTTGAAATCAATCTATCATAGCGTTCCGACCTTAACAGAAACATGTAATGCGTGGGCAGTCTCCGATCTGATCATCCATGGTTAACTCATTCACCTATAAAGATGCCTTCAAGACAAGCCAAGATGAATGAAGCCTATGTGAATTTACATCCTGTCAGGCAAAGGCTGAAACCCAAACATAAGGAGATAGAGAATATCAGGATGCTGAAAGTAGCCGAAGACCTGACATAATAGGTCTACTGTAAGAGAGGAAATCAAGAAAGAGAAAGAAGAATATGGACTGGGAAATATATACTTCGGAAAAAGTAGAGAGAGAGAGAGAGAGAGAGAGAGAGAGAGAGAGAGAGAGAGAGAGAGAGAGAGAGAGAGCGCAGCATCAAGAACAAGGAGCCAGACAGAGGCTTTGTGGACTGCCGAGTGGACACCAAGAAGTTTATGCAGACCAAGTCTTGTGGGAAAGCCTCCAGTCGGACAGTGATGCAATCTTAGACAATAAAAGATTGCCATCACCTCAACAACATGACAGCCCTTTTCTGGGTTATCCCAACACTCTAGAAAATAGATACTAGTTCAATTGTCTGTCTTTGTATGTTTATAGGTAAATTAAAAACTAGAAATGTGCCTATAAGCACTTCGTGTCCATAACTTTGTAAGAAGTGTGTCTATAAGCACTTTTTCTCTAGC
The DNA here is from genome assembly GCA_016746295.1 of Potamilus streckersoni. Classification (NCBI taxonomy): domain Eukaryota; kingdom Metazoa; phylum Mollusca; class Bivalvia; order Unionida; family Unionidae; genus Potamilus; species Potamilus streckersoni. The sequence goes on from JAEAOA010000201.1 coordinate 1,859,588, forward strand.
TTGTAAGATAGTATGGATTTTATCTGAATGAGTGATCATAAAAAATGCTTGTAAGAAAATATTGAGTGATTCTTTTAGGTACGCGCGTTTTTCTTTTTTTATTGTGATATGGATATTGTGAGTTTTGGTGTAAGGTAATGGTTTCGTTCACGTCCGAGCTCAGAAATATAGAAATCGCTGCGTTCGTCAGTCTGGCTACCATCCGACCAAGACCCAAAATAAACACAAAAATCCCCATAGTCGTTTTAACGATAGGGGGATTAAATGAAAAGATTACATAACATCATATACAATCAATATACTGGATGCTCTACCAGTATATGTACGAAGCGGAGAATTGGATCCGACCAATTCTCAAACATGAAAGGCAGTGGGATACAGCCAGCTCATACTGGATACAACGAAGTATGGAAGTAACCACAACTAGAATAAGATGGCGGATATAACAGATAAGCAGAGGGATGATGCGGGTCCGGCCCAAATACGACAACCCAAGGAAGCAGTATCAACACTACCCTGAGGGTAGAATGAAAAGATTACTAATTTTTATTGCCAATAAAGAAAAGCACACAATTGCCTTCCAATCAAAAAGAGATAGATAGTTCCAACTAACATCCCAAAAGCCCAACCCAGCACGCACACAAACAGACCACACTATAAAAACAAATCAAGAGACTATGCAGTACTAACCACCTCCCCACTGCTGTCTCAAAACCCCAACCCTGGTACGGACAAACAATCAGCGATGAACAGTCCGGGCCGCGCGGTCAACTGTTCAAAACGAAAAGCTTACAACCTATGTCTTCACTTTGGCTCTGAAGACCTACGGCCCAAACAAGATTCTTTGGCAAGGCGGTCAAAATTACACAACCATCCAAGCCAAAGCGGTGATAAATCTATTAAATAGGTGGCAAACGCCTAAAGATTGGTAATTTTTGCAAACATTATAAGTACGCCAAGTACGCAAAATTCCAATTACAAACATTTATTCCAAATTCACAACTCAGGCTCATTAGGACAATTGCACAGGTGGCTTACACAACATTGACATAGTGATACCAATAGGAAAAACTGGTATATATTTGACAAAGAAATCCACCCAACTGAAATAAAGTTGGGTGGATAATAACTTGGGGGCATTGGTGGGGCGGAAGTGGCGGCCTGGGTTGGAGAGTGGATTGCGGTTCTGCCATTTCCGGAGCTTAGAGTCAAGTTCACAATAAAAACGATAAGGGTCTTTTTTTGAGGTCCCTAATCTCCAGGGGTCAGGAAAAGGCCTAACACCAAAGGCCAAACGCCCTCCAGCGGGACCACAGACCATGCCCGGGTTTGTGGCATACTCCCCAGAGGGACTGCAGTCCATGCCTGGGACTGTAAGCAGTCGTATAAGCCTCACGGCAGCAAGCGACTTAAACGAGACAAAGACATAGACAAAAGTCTGGCTACCCATTGTTGACCTGTCAACTTAAGAATAATGAATAGAATTTTGAAACTTATTGAGCTTCAGATGCACCTGGAGTATGCCAGGCGCATATTATACGAGTTGGCCATGGATGCCATAGCAGAAGCTGCCCAGCAGTAGGAAGAATAGGAGGAGAGGAAAATGAAGACAGAAGAGAAGAGAGAGATCCACTTCACCTGATACTAAGACCTGTATGCAAGATGAAACCGATGGTCAGTAACTTCCACAATCACTACCAGCACCATAGCCATTATCAACACCACAGCCATCCCCCACACGGAAAACTGGGAGTTGGAGAGACAGCAGTAAGAGTTGGAGCCACAGCGCAGGGAGGAAAAATGAGACTTCACCATCCACGAGTGTGACATGGAAAAAGACGACAGAGAGAAGTCTTCACTATTCCACAAACTGAAAACTGGGATGATGAGGCCACTCAACCACCGTCTGTGCTCCCATGTACAACTGTGAATTGGGAGCAGTACTGGAGCCGCCGTTGTATCTGTGTGCCCGGCCTGAAAGATGTCACCATTAACCGGTTACATCTGATGTTCCAAAAAACAGCCCTTTTCAGAGCTAAACAAATATCTAGAAAATAGAGACTGATCAAGTTGCCAATCATATAATCGTGAGTGTGTGTATGATTGTTTGTATGCGTACGCGTACGCTTGTGTGTGTGTTTGTGTTTGTATGAGTGCTCGTGCGTTTGTGAGTGTGTATTTGTGTTTGTATGTGTGCTCGTATGTCTGTTTGTGTGTATGTGAGTGTATTTGTGTGTTTGTATGCAAGGAGAGAAAATAGAAAAACCTAAAGATTCTTTCCATGGCCAGTCCATTTCCTTGGAAAGTTAGCTATTCTTCTGTCATATTTGTGTATTTGTTTGTGTTTGTGTATTATGTTTGAGATTTCAAGTACCTCCATGGAAATTTTCCTAAGTTAAATGAGGCTAAGATACAGGAAAGTGTCTTTGTTGGTCCTCAGATTTGTGAACTTCGAGATGATGCTTTTGACCGTGCACTGCGTGGCAAGGAAAAGACGGCATTGAACACTTTCCTGTTAGTGGCAACAAATGTTCTCGGAACCAAAATGGCAGGAAACTAAAGGGAGTTGGTGGAAAATCTCCCTATGGCATACAAAGGCCTTGGTTCCAACATATTATTAAAATGTACATTTCTTTGCAGTGAAATCTAGATTGTTACCCGCGTAATTGCGAAGCAGTGAGCGACAAGCACGGCGAGCAATTTCACCAGTACATTACAACAATTGAGAAACTCTATCTTGGCAAATGGAGCCCATCAATGCTTGCTGGACAGTGACAAGAGATGATCCATTTAATGAATACAAGAGACAGGCCAAGAAGCGCCAAGTAGACATTGAATAAGGACTAAACGATGTACTTTTATATACATAATAGATGTTTGCCTTTTCTTTCGTAATAAATTTTATTTATATACCCCTTCTGCTGATATTTTAAAGTGTTACATAAACAGGACAGTGAAATATTATCATGTAAAGCATCCATAAACACATGAAAAGACCATGGTTTACAATTTATCATGAAAACTGCTATATACACAATATACATAGAGATGAAATGTACCAACTTAAATATATTGGAAACAGTAGCCAGTTGTTATAACTGTCATACCTGAATTCGGCACATCAAAAGCCATAATAAATAATACATTTTATCACGAAAGTAGACGACGTTTAAAAAATTGTATACCAGTGGGAATTCTTGCTTCTGAAAGTTGTACAAATATGAAAATAAAAAAAGCAAATGCTAGCAGCTTTTATAGACACCATGCACAACATTTTTCACGTCATATAATCGTTAAAGTTTTATGTATTTGATGCCGGTAGTATGATATATCACTCAGGTCACAAGAAGTTTTAAAAATTGTCTTTTGCATTAGATATGGAGAAACATCGGTATTTAGAGAAAAGAAAGTAGAAACATTGTTAGAAATATTACCAACGTCTGATTTTAAATGGTATTTTGACCTACTTATCACTAAGCTTATACAATTTTGAATATACAGTTATATTTCTTTTCTCACAAAAATATGCAGCATTTGTTGAATCTAGAAAAACTAGTATGCATAAAACTTTGAATTGATTATTTGTTTTAAAAATCCATAATAATACTTTTGAATTTTCTCCCCATATGTATAATTATGGTGAAAAGTCTATTAGATGCAGAACACTCCTTTCTTACAGTCATCTTGTTTCTCCTTCAAACAATTGTGTTGCAGGTTTTTTACTATTATGCATTTCCCGCGTGGCCTTGGAAGTTTTTCATTCAGTACATTTCGTCATCACAATTTAACTGAATGACAAGATACACATAAATAATAATAATAATAATAATAATAATAATAATAATAATAATAATAATAATAATAATAATAATAATAATAATAATAATAATAATAATAATAATAATAATAATAATAATAATAATAATAATAATAATAATAATAATAATAATAATAATAATAATAATAATAATAATAATAATAATAATAATAATAATAATAATAATAATAATAATAATAATGTACACCACATGCAGTAGATTCTAGAATACTAGAACACTAGAATACCACAACTGTGGACAAATGGTAAAAAACCAGAGATAATTACAGTATCGCTTTTGTACCCTGTCGCATGTTCTGGAGTGAACGCTTCAAACTAGCGACACCTGGTGGTGGCAAGGAGGTAAGATGTAATTATTGTTGCTCTTTATCCATACGATATAGACACAAACGATAATTTTCATTTTATTGGGAGCGATGGATTCGCGAGGAAGTGTAGATTTGGTTTAAATGATAAAGTGAGCGGGTAAATGTTATCGGAGCAACATAATTTACTAAATAATATGTGCTTTTATGTAATTTACTCTTGAAAATAGTGTTATACTTGATATGGAAGTAAGCAGAAAATACAAAGAAAACACAGAATACAGGGATAATACAGTTTGCTATTAATAAATATTTGCTGCAGCAAGAGAAAATGCGTTATCTCGAGACTCATGATCTTTTTCATGAACACCGGTAACAGTTTGTATTATCATTATTCTTACAATATCAGTAATTATGTACATTAATTATATAACAAATACTACAAAAGTTATTTAGGGAGGATATCATTTTGTAGTCACTAGGCATGTGGAATTTTATTTCTGACTACATTTGATAACAAAACGCATGTAATCAAACCAGTCAGAACAAGCTCGATCATGTAAGAAAGAGAATGCACTTACTGCTGCATGCGATAAGGTACATTGAGGCCAGGACTGCAAAGTAAGTGCATTACGTCTATTAAAGTAAGTGCATTACGTCTATTAAAGTAAGTGCATTACGTTTATTAAAGTAAGTGCATTACGTCTATTAAAGTAAGTGCATTACGTCTATTAAAGTAAGTGCATTACGTCTATTAAAGTAAGTGCATTACGTCTATTAAAGTAAGTGCATTACGTCTATTAAAGTAAGTGCATTACGTCTATTAAAGTAAGTGCATTACGTCTATTTTATACATCCCATTAATGTGGTGATTATGACCCTAAAAAGCTACAACCAAGAGCTATTTAGTAGAATGTAGATAGTAATCTACTCCAAAATTTCTTTAGCTGAATAAGTATGGCATTAAGCATCTGTTTTATTCTCTCCACAGGTGCTTGGATAATCACTGGGGGAACAAAGACAGGTGTTATGAAGCTTGTTGGTGAGGCCGTTACTGATCCCATTCTTACCAATGGTACCACTGATACGAACATTGTGGCCCTAGGCATTGCGACATGGGGATGCCTTGCCAACAGGGAGAACTTTGAGGGAGATGTAAGTTCTTCGCAGTTTAATACAAATTTGTACATTCACAATTATAGATCTTTGTTGAGGTGATAATACAGTTTTCTAAACCAATAATCCTCGTGTTAAAGAAATAGATCTCAGTGCCTTTCACAAGGATACACTTAGAAACTTGATCTGGGTTGATAATGAACCTACAACCCTTGGATTTTTTATTCAACATTCTACAAACTGAGCTGCCATGGTTCCATATGTCATATTAAGAGAGCTGGATTACCCAATAGACAGAGTAGGTACCTGACTATGGGCCCCAAACCTTTTAGAGGCCCCACAACAACGGATCATAATATTCAACTAATTTGATTTTGACGTATTCTGAGATCATCTGCCAGGGAGGGGTTGAGATTTCGATTGCCTAAGGGATCCACTGAGGGTTTAATCCGATGCTGCAATTTAAATACACTGCCATCAATAAAACAATGTTTTCTTCTGATAAAATATGCTTCTTCAATAATACTTATCATATCTCTCAGGAGAACTACTATTACCTCCCATATCCATCCCTCAAAAAAAAAAATTCAAATGGTATAAGAAAAATGCACTTATCCTCACCATAGGAGTGTTTCTAACTGAAAGCTGTAGATAGCTTGGCCATCTATACTGCAACAATTGGACACAACCACCTAATTCTTTCAATCTGTTACTCCTAAGGTAAAAGGATGAAAAACATTTTCTACTAAAATGTTTCTTCGATAATTCTTACCCAATCATAATCCCTTAGGAGAACTACACTACCTCTCAAATCCAACCCTCCCAGATTTAAGACTGCTAAGCTAACAAGCTAAATAGCTATCTGCACACCTAGATGACAGTATATACACTCTTCACCACTTGATACCATGACTGAAGCCAAATCCTGTCATTCTTAAGTTACCACAACAGCGAAAGACACAGTCTCTCTCTCTCTGTCTCTCTCTGTCTCTCTCTGTCTCTCTCTCTCTCTCTCTCTCTCTCTCTCTCTCTCTCTCTCTCTCTCTCTCTCTCTCTCTCTCTCTCTCTCTCTCTCTCTCTCTCTGGATGAAGCTGCAGGGAGGCTGGGGAGGTGTATGTGCATTATGACTAGGTAGTATTACCGGAAAACATCTTTTACACACCACTACGTGCAGGTTCAGCAGCCTTGGATTGTGATGAAATAACCGCAGTCGCGGTTGGTGAGAGCAGATGAGAAAAAAATCTCGATTATTTCCTGGTGGTTCTGTTGCTAGACGGACGAGACCGTTGATCCAAGATTTCCAGATTGAATGGAGCAATTGTGATGAGGCGACATTCCAATTCTTTGCATCTTTTTTCATTTTTCGGAACCTGAAGTGATGAATGGGAAGCTAATACATTTGTCCATCATAATCAACTTTTCTGTCTATATGATACCGGACTGGTGAAACAAAGGTTGTTTTTTTTATCATTTCACCCTTTTTCCAATAAATCCACCATAGGTCGATCCCCGTTTGCATCAGTTGTCTTCCGGGACAACTAATCTGCAAATACATTAGCTGGTCTATGATATGTTGAACTTGGACATCTATGGCTGCTATCGCTTAACTGGCTTGAGGCAGCTGTTCCGGATTTTTGTTTCGTTTTTCATGATCTGTGTGCTTGTTTGTTTTCTTGTGCGTTATTGTGTTCATCATGCACTGGCTCTTCTATTCGAATGTGTTTCTTCATCTTCTTGTATTGGAAACAAGAAAAATATACCTTTTCTTAGCTATCTTGTTCTACTGTTACAAATTCCGTTGTTATCTAACAAACCGCATCACGTGATACTCGTCAGTACACCCGTTTATGCTATGATGGACACTCACTAATTGCATTCAATGACCACTCCTTGGCTCCCCACACTACATTGTGCACTAGACTAAATGATTTGGGATTACATTCATCATTCCATAACTCTAAATGGAAACAAGAAAGGAAGCGTTGTTTCAAATGTGGCCGGCGTAGAACAGGAAGAAGAATTCCAGTTATCTCCCTTTTCCCTTTCCGGCACAGAAATGTAAAAATTCGGCCCTTAAATTAGACAACCTAATTCAAATCCCAATTAAATCAACAACCTTTGTGTCAACTTTCGAAGAGCTACCACTGCGCATCGCAATATGCAGTGCCCAATCAGTTAAATTTATCAACAATGAGAATATCGTCGTCGTCTTTTTCCTGACAGAAACATGGCTAAAAACATCGGGCGATGAACCCAAGTGCGTTGATTTAACACTCACCGGCTACTCCATCAGGTCGTTCACCCCGACACTCTCGCGGAGGGGAATTGCTGTCATCGCAAAGAACTCCATGATCAACAGTCTTAACTACACTACAACCTTCAATTTCTACCATACATTGTTTAAACTAGTCCAAACTACACCCACACTGGAACAAATGTCAGTCCATTTTTTTCCGGCCTCTACCGCCCTCCTCCTAGTAGAAAAAAACAAACTGACAGAATCTCTCTTTTTGGAGCAGTTTCCGAATCTCCTTCAGTATGGAAATTTGATAGGTGGCAACCTGATTATTCTTGGAGATTTCAACTTTCACTTTGACTCTCCTGGAAACCCATTAACGTCAAAACTCCTAGATTCCATTCACGTTTTCAGCCTCAGTCAGTTAGCGAACCCACCCATAAGCATGGTCACATTTTAGACTGAATTCTTTACAGACCTGATGATAATATTCTACAGTCCTCCCTGTTGTCCCACAAACTTTCATCGGATGACCTCTGCATTATATGCGATCTTGATGTATCAGTCCCTAACAATCCACCTTTATTCGCTACTACGAGAAACATCCGCATGATAATCAGAACCAAACTAATGCATGACATCCAAGCAAACCTAACGTCTAGCTTACCTCCTACAAGAGAGCTACTCGATGACTGCATGAGTTCACTGCTCAATAAACATGCCCAGGTAACCAAGTGCACAGTAGCTATTCAGAAGTGTTTTTTTTCTGGTATAGCAGTGTTAGGGACCAACTTTGCAGTGCTAAAAGGGGCTGCCGTAAAGCTGAGAGGCTTTGGCTTTTCACCAGACTCACTATTCATAAAAAGATATATGAGGCCACCAAGAAGAATGTCACAAACGTAGTCCATGCATTGAAATCAACGCACTACAGCACTAAGATCACGGAAAGTTCTAGCAGCTAAGAGCTATCTGAGATTGCTAACAAGCTAATGTCAAGGATTCCAAATGAACACCACTTCCAGCTACCTTCTCTCTAATCTATCTTCCGGACTTGTTTGCAAATTTCTTCCGTGACAAAGTACAAACCATCAGAGATAAACTTGACAACACAATTTCAGTTGACTCGTCACCATAGAGTCGCGATATAGAATTTCAGCGGCAACTTTAGCAGCATTTGAACCTGTCTCTATGGATTTAATACGCACAATCATGATGAAGAGTGCACCAAAGTCATATGAATTTAATCCGATTCCAACGTCACTGCTGTTAAAGTGCTTAGATCCAATATTGCCTGCACTAACTGATATTATTAATATCTTTCTCTCATCTGAGGAATTTCCATCATTTTACAAAACTGTTATTGTAAAGCCTCTGCTGAAGAAGCCAACACTCAACGATTTAAAGAACTACCGCCCAGTTTCTAATCTCCAATTCATGTAAAAAAAAACTTAGAAAAAGTTGTTGCATCTCACTAGTATCTCACCTGAATTTAAAGTCTTTTAGCAATGTACAGTCTGCATATCGCCCTTGCCACAGTACTGAAACCGCTCTTCTGAAAGTAGTCAATGACCTTCTCTCTGCTTTGGAAAGATTACAGTCCTCACACTCCATGACTTGTCTGCAGCATTTGACGCAATAGACCATGATATATTACTTCACCGTCTTCAGCATGTATTTGACATTCATGTTACGGCCTTACTATGGTTCAAGTCCTGCTTGGTCAATAGGACATTAATTGTGTTCGCAAATGGTAGACACTCCAACCAAGTAAATCTATGCTGTGGTGTTCCACAGGGATCTGTTCTTGGACCTGTTCTCTTCATTATTTACACTCAGCAACTCTCATGTGTCATAGATCATGATCCAGTTGTATGCTCATGACACTCAAATATACAAATCTGTCTATCCAACTGAAGTTGAAGCTACCATCCAAGGTGTAGATAGGTGCATTTCTGATGTCAAATCATGGATGACATATAACAAGCTGCAGATAAATGATGATAAAACTGAAGCCATTCTGATTACAACACAATGACTTTCTCATTCACATCCTTTACCGCTGACAATAAATATTAGCAACACAAACATTAAATTCACACAGTCAGTACGAAACCTCAGTGTTACTCTTGACAGTATTCTCTCATTGCACCTACATGGCATGAACATATGCAAGGCTGATTATCTTGAACTGAGACGCATGAGCTCCGTTCGCAAGTATCGTTCAGTTGATGCAACTAAAACACTTGTGTGTTCTTCAGTACTTTCAAAACTGACTATTTTAACTCAATTATGTCTGGTTTCAATAACTACTCCAGAAACCTCAAAAAATTCAAAACACAGCTTCTCGGATAATCCTTAGAGTACAACGATCAGAGCACGCCCCTCTCCTGCTCTCCATCCTACACTGGCTATTCATACGATCCAGACTTCAACACAAAATTTGTTCTCTGTTCTACGTTTCACTGAGGGTCTCCAGTCCAACATGCCCATCTGACTTCACCCATTTGTACACACCAGCACGATACTTACACTCCTCTTCTAACATTCATATTCTCATTATTTCCACTATGAAAATGAAATCGTATGTACAATGCTCTTTTGCATACCAGGTCCCAGCAACATGGAACGAATTGCCCACTGCACTAAGACACAAAGACACAGTGATCTCATTCAAGAGCTCTCTTAAATAAAACTCACCTATTTCAACTGCAAGAACAGAATTAAAGAACTGATAATATATCCTTACAATGTATCCTAACCTTAAATAATTACTGCATGTTTTCTGTTTCTGATTTCGTGGTGTTTGTTTTAATTTTGTAATCATATAATTATATATGTTTTTAATTGTTGTCAAATGCTATAAAGTGCTTAGAGCTTCTAAAGAATAGGCCATATACAAAGTCCTCATTATTATCATTACTATTATTATTATTATCATTATTATTATTATTATTTTATCATCATCATTATTATTATTATTGTTATTGTTATTATTATTATTATTATTATTATTATTATTATTATTATTATTATTATTATTATTATTATTATTATTATTATTATTATTATTATTTTGTCTTTGAAAACGGCACTGTAGAGAAACCCACACAAGAATACAAAGGTCTGGGTACTTGGTTCCGCCTTGCCGTTTCAGATAAATCACAACAGTGGCGTTATCTGACAAAATGGGAACTACATTCCCATGGATGTTCTCCAGCTACCATTGGAAAGCTTTCGGAATGGTTTTCGTCTTGAGAATGTTGATATGAATTGATAGAATGAGGCTTTCTCTCCTCTTTTAGTCCTCTGTGTTCGTATCCGTAGAGATTGCCAGATAGTCTCTTTGGAGATTATCTCTAATGTGAGTGAGCCCAGTAAGGTTTCTGCCTTCGATTTGGAACCTCATATTGTGCAGAATGTGAAAGTTGGTCAGTAAAGATCGTGTTTGCAGAGGTATCCCCGTTGCGAGTCCAGTGAAGCTTCAACTGCCTTCGAGATTATTATGAATGTTGGTCCAATGGTCAAAGGTTCTGCCTCCATCGGAACCACAGGATGATTGTTAAGAAGGTGATATAGGACTAAGACGTCCCCTGCTGCATTGAACAAACTCAGCAGGCGAACGAATTCTTCATGAGATGGATTATTTCTCTTGTTGTTGTAGGGCTGAACACCATTTTTCAGCACACGATACATGGCGGTCAGTATTATTGGTGGAGGAAGAAACCGGGAAATCACCGGAATTAACCACCGACCAACGACAAGCTATTGGCAAGCTTACTCACATATCCACATTCGCCGAATCCTAGACTAGAATCCATGATGACAGAGGTGAGATGGCAGTGATCCGTAATGGACAGCGCTTTAGACCACTCGGCCACTCGGTCCCCCAGATGGATTTATCCGTATATACAAGGGACCCATCATAGTACTAATTCAATTCTAGTTTTTGAGTGACACGTGCTCTGTTTGCTTGAATGCCGAGTTCCAGACCTAGACGACAAAAATCTTGAAATAGTACCTGATTGGAGACATCCTTGTTGACAAGGAGACTAAGAATGGGGAGGAGAATAACACGTCATATATCTTCCTCCAAGATATACCTAGTCTGCTGTTTTGTAGCCTGGATATTTGTAGGCAAATCACAGAAATTTCCAGGAAACCATGTGAATGTGGACGTGAAGTCACACCTCATGGAAGTCTGCACTAGCTAGTTTGGAAATTAGGAGACAACAGTTTTATATAAAACAGTGGTTAAGGTCTGAGGGCATCCGACATTTTCAACTGCGATAAACAGGGCCCTAGACTACATAAATAGTACAGTATTGCTGATTATAAGAAATTAGAGCAATGCAAATATGCCACTGCAGATCGAATTGCAAATCAGCCTAAATGACTTTCACAGCATGCTGAAAGGACTATCAAACACAAAATCACACAATCTATTCATAGTCAATTAAGTAATCTATGAAATGGATTTGTTTATCTCTAGCGGCCTTATTCTTATAACCTATGTGACAATGATATATATATATATATATATATATATATATATATATATATATATATATATATATATATATATATATATATATATATATATATATATATATATATATATATATGGACCGACTTCAATTTAATGGGCTAAATGCATAGATTTTAGTGCGAAGAAACTCTTTTTTAAAAAGAATCATGGGGATTTTGTGTTTATAAACATGACCGTCAAATCGGGTTTGGGAGTCACAATTGTTTATCGCATGACGTTGTCAGGCAGGTATGAAAATGTCAAGGGATTAGACTTTTGTCTTTCAGAATTACAGGAATTAATTAATTGTAATTTTACATCATAAAAAGACTGAGTTACACATGATGCAAAAGTGAATCGTGGTTATCAGTTTTCCGACACTAATGAATTACAGGTGTGAAACTTATTATATTTATATTATGGAGGGTTCTGTTTACTACAAGTAAAGGTCACTGTGACCTACTTTTCACATTCCAGTGAATTGCGGTTTATTTGGATTATGCCATGTCAGAGCAGATGAAACAAAGAATTTAGCTAGAATTAAAACAAATTATTGTTATAAATAATGGTTCTTTGCAGGTAAAAGTTCACTCTGACCCATTTAATGTACTGTTGGAAATTGTAAAATGGACATATCATTGGTATATTTTGCAGGTACTCAATATGCTTCGAATGTGCAATTTACGTCACTTTGCAAATTTGGTGATTTTATTTTCTAAATGTCCTTCTGGGTTCCTCTGTAAAATAGGAAACATATAATATTATATTGATGATATCACTCTGGACAGTTTTGATGAAGGGGTCTTCCTGACCTGAATTGTCATGTTAACCGATCAGTATATTAAGTGCATTCAAAAATTTTTGTGGACTGTTGTGCAGTGAAACCTCCAGCTGTCACCATCCCCAAAGTAAGAAAGCATAATTACCAACATATTTTGTTGATTTCTGGCGAAAGAGCAAGCCATATATTTGGGAATCAGACCACCTTCACTTGAAGTCATTTTACCCCATTCCATTCAGTGGTCTTGATTGTGAGGTTTTTCTGTATTGATATCCAAACAATAATTGCTACTTTTTATTCCCAGAACCAAGGGCTATGGCCAGCTAAAAATAATTCAGCAGACTTAGTTAACAGAAAGGAGACAGGGGATGAGCCAGAGGTCCCATTAGATCCCAACCACACACACTTCATTCTTGTGGATGATGGTTCTATCAAGAAATATGGTGTTGAGAGGAGCCTTAGAGATAACCTGGAGCAAGAGTTATATAAACATTGTAAGCAAATTACTCTCAGTTTTGTAGGTCATAGATCAGATGAGCTTATGGAATTACATATTTTGTGTCGTCCATCATCTAATATCCTTGTATTAGCACAAGTTTGTTTCATGAATTTTCGCACTTAAAAAGCATTAAGAACGCCCAAACATTCATTCAAAATCACACATTTAAAAATGCATTCTGTAGAGTATCCAATATGTGTTATGACTACTAAACCTGAAATGCAAGGATAATTATTTGATCAAAATACATATATCAATTCCAAATTATGCAGTTAGGGGTTAGGATTCCATTCTAATTTATACAGTCATAGGTTAGGATTTAAGGTTGCTTGGAAATCTCGCTAATTATTTATAAAAGAATGTGTGTATTTGAGGAGTTTTGCAATTTATGCAATTCCTCACACATGCGCATGCACAAACTTTAGCTCTTTTCTTGTCCATTACCTTCCCTTACTGTGATAGATATTTAACGTTTAAAGTTTTCACATCTGTACAGACAACATAGTACTAAATACGTCGCAAAAATCTAAACCGAGTATCCTCTGACCTTTCCTAGCACATTTATGATATTTGGGGCATAAGGAAACAGTCAGTTGCTTACAATCCATTACAGACATGAAGTAAATTAAACTAAGCAAACACAAAACCACAAGAAAACCTTGGAAAGAGTATTTTTTTTCTAGAAACAGACAACGCAATAGGCTGCATTTTTTTCTGATATTAGTTGTACACATTGAAACAAGGGAGACAAATGTTGCTATATTCATCGCCAGTGCTGATTATCAAAAAGATTTAATCAGTAAGCAAAAATGACCACTTTGTGAAGTAAATAATGAACCACCAGCGCCATTCATACCAACAAGGATGAAAACCAAACTATATACATAACACCGTAAATATTATTGTCCTTAATAGCAATAGGTTATCGCTACTGGCTTTAGTAGTCCTACTAAATACTGCTAATCCTGACAAAGCCCGACAAACCACACAATGTCTGACAAAGCCACACAATGCATTGTAAAGTCAGATTAAAAAAGCATATTTATATTGTATTGATAAATCAATTAACTTAGACGAAAGATATATTTATGCAAATTTAAATAACCAAAATTTGGACGACTAAGTTCGAAATTCGAACAATTATAAAGTATTGAAGAGTCATATTAGGAACGTCTAATTATATTACAATATAAGACTAATGAATAAATCAACCAAACTGAAAAATTAGGGTTTTAATCACGATAAGAGAACACGAATTGGGAGATAAAATAATAACAAAATCAGACAAAATCATATTTAAAATAGGTTTTTTATTTTTTTAATTGGAGAGACGTGTGATTCATCCAAATTCTGACGACAGTTTATCATAAACATACATTTTAAAATAATAAATATTTCATAGTACCAGAACAATTTTTAAATACATTTTGAAATCAGATAGTTAATTTTACACCGAGTATGATTTACAGCTGTAAAGTGTTATCACGACATGAGCATTTCTTTTTCCCAATCATCAAAAAATACCATCATAGTCATTAGATAATTTCAATAAGTAACTTAATCTGACTTTTTTTGTGTGTACGTTAATCTATTTCATTGGATTTTAGTAACGAGCAACGATGTCGAGGAATACTAATATTAGTATGAATGAGTAACCAGATGTACATTTCGTGTACATAATTTTTGTCATTGGATTCCCTCAAAATTTGTTTGTGCTGATGAATACATAATCATTTTTGCCTAAAAATTGTTTATTCGATTTTTCTGTCTTATTCTTACATATTAAAATAAGTGTCTATAAATTTTTTTTTTATCAATTTCATACCTTGTTGGCATGTAGGAAGGAGGGTTTTTTTAAACAGTATTTCACAACTTATCGTAATTGCTCTTTTCTAACACATGTAATGTAAATTATAAGTTTTCATAAAAAGAGCTTGCCACTGTGCCTTGAAATATAGTAATGAAATTTTAATCTTGTGGAAAATTTAATTCTTCATTAAGCGTTTGAGACCGGGGTACGTATTACAATTCGTCATATTAAAGACTTCCAAAATTACATCATATCAAAATAGCAGTTTGAAGCAATTTTCATTTTTAAATCTGTTTAATTCAAATGATTTTTAGTATCAAGTTCGCGTAGAAACTCACTTAACATAAATTAATAAATGAAAATAGTAAAATGCTTATTATATTAAAACCCATTTATGCTAATGTTGATTATTATATCGTTGTTTCTTTGACTGGGGCAGTGTCGCGTTCAATAAGTTTTGTCCCCAAGATGTATTGGTCCTACTACACACCACAAAGACGCGCAAAGACATATATAACTATTTGTGAATTATATTAAATATTTTCTCAAACATTTTCTTTTATATATTATTGTAATCCAAAACATTTAATTACGTTTTTTTTTTAATGTAAGCTTATACAAATATATTCCCAAATGGAGTTTGAAATTTCTTAATTATACATTTTAAAATAATAAACATACAATTAAAACTATCATGCTCTGTGTGTCTTTTTTGAGATGCAGTGAAGTTTGGAATTTGAACTCCCAATAAACATTGCAAATAATTTTAGATAAAACCAGATTAAAAACTGGAACAATGGAAATGCGTAGCCATTCATGGAAATTATGTAACTGCATTTCTAGTTTAATTTGCACAGCCTAGATCAATGCTCGCTATTATTGCCATTTCTTTCGAGATGTTCGTTCCGCCTTTGCACGCTTTCTTTGACCAGGTTTGTGTCCCGCATCTTTTTTCAGCCGAATGCATTTAAATTTTCCATTGGATGAATGTATATACTTCAAAGTATTACATTTTAGTTACTTTTGTATAAAAAAAAATTGTAAAGATTCTTGTCTTTTATGTTGATGTTTTTTGTGCGCCAAATGGTTTCATCAATTACATATAAAGAGGAAGAGCCAAATAATTTATAATTGCCAGAGCCATAAAGTGCGCGACGCAAATCTATAATCTGAGCTTGAGTTACACTATTTAACCTGGTCATTAATTCTGGTATCTTGTGTTGTTCCCTATCAGCAACCTGCTTAAGTTTATTGCTGATTTAAAACGACAAAAAAAAAAAAAAAAAAAAAAAAAAAAAACAGCTTGGAAGAGTATGGCGACAATGGGAATTTTGTATAGCGACTAGTTCACCCTAAGTCTGTATAGGGAAAAGAGGATTGTAACAGGTAGGGTGACGTTACGGTACTGGACATTGACGACAATGTAGCTAGGACTGTGATGTCATGCCACCTGTGTCATTTCTATATACAAACACGAATCAGTCACGTTCGTGTTAGTGAATAGTAAAGCAGGTTTTTAAATATTTTTTTAGGCAAAATAAGAATAAATATCTTGTAACAATATAACCGAGTTTGGGATTTTAGCATTAACAATAAAACACCATTGATGGTAATGCAATACGATATTTAATGTTATATGAAAATAAGAAAAAAAAGTATGAGAGATAACGTATGTGTATGGGTCCAAATATTGGACGAATTAACATAATTAGCACGATATTACTAATGCAACAATTACAAATGCAAACACATTGACATATAGTGTAACAAGGCAAATAAAGTAAGAACGATTCATGGTACACGTATATCACAAAATGAAAATATGGTCTTCAAAATAGCAAAACACATGATGTTTCGCTCAAAATAGCTAATTTACAGTTTACTCACAATAGCAAAACAAATGATATTTCGCTAACAATAGTGAATTGATATTTTACACACAATAGTAAAACAATGGGTATCACAAAACCCCTGCAATAGCCCACGGCCAAAATATTATATGTATGAAATAATGTATATACTTCCTTAATTACCTCTTTGCTACTAGTTCCATTGGCCAAACAAGCAAAGATTATTCATAGTCACCAAACACCACTAATTCCTGGGTTAGACAATTAGCGCCCACTACCCTTGTCTGCAACGCCTGATCACCCTCAACCCGACTAGTAACAATCAGCATAGATCTCTCCAAACATAGTAGGAATATTCGAAGCACTCGAAAACATATATACGCTCAGCACTGCACAAGTCGCTCTCCACAGCTGTACACACAGCATACGCAGCTCTACACAGCTTACGCAACTCTGCACAGCTGTACACACAACATATGCACAACTGAAAATACATCCAATACCGTGTACATTGCATAACACTGGTATATACGGTAATACGTAACGACGATATATATGGTAAATTATATACATTACCAGTCTTGCAATATAAAACAATAAACAGGTTCAGAAGCAAATTGGTGAATTATACGATTCATAATGCACTAAACGGTTATTCACTAAATGAAGTCTTGTAGAGTTGTAGCTAAATCACAGATAAGAATAGAAAATATTAGCACTATACTAAGCTAGTCGAAGCGACAGAAATACGAAAATAAACATGATAATGCAATAGCTATAACTTACAATGCACATAAACAAATAAACTATATTCCTCTACAGATGGAGATATGTAGGTCTGAAAGTTTATTGGTATGGTACCTCTCAGATTAACATCAAAAGAGGTACCCCCCAGTGTCAAAAGTTAAAAGGGGTTTATGTGTTTTTGTATCTCCATTGTGTATGTGTTTTTGTGTTAAGTTTTTACTGAATTTCGATTTTAATAATTTGGAATTGGGGTATGTACACCATTCAAATCTATTAACTCTTGTCGTTACTTAATTTTTATTTTTTAATAATGCAGTAGTTAGTAAAGAGAGGAAACATTTTGTTTCAGTATTTGTAGTATGATTTTAGCAGTTCAAAATCTTTTTTTTTCTTGAAATAAATCTAATATTTAATGAATATATCAAGTTACTTTAGCATAAGATTTAAATGCAATTCATTTCATGAAGCATGGGCAACCTACGCACCATGGCTAGTGAGCATTATGTGCCCTTGCAGCACGTTTACGATATAGCTATTCAATTTGTAGCTATTAGTAAAAGTAATTATTTCATTATATATAAAAATATAATACACAATTATAGTCAAATAAATGCGTAAAGAATTTAGTTATAATATCAATGTAGTTAATTTATAATATAATTGTTTAAAAGCTGTAGAAGATATAATACAGCAGTGTAAGCAGTCCGGAAAATATATAAGCTGTCTGTTAATCCGTGTTAAAAATTTTTCATTATTATATTCTAAATCTGTATCACAATTTCACAATTCCTTTTCTATTGCAATTGCAGTAAGAATGAAAAATTCTTGTCTGAATCAAGTTCCAAGCAATATTGTCAAGCTAATATAAATTTCAATGTAACTAAAAGTCCATGGACGGTCCATTTCATTTTCACATTGACATTGTTTACATATTATGATTCTTTCCATAACCTCGGCTTAGCTGGGTCTGTCGCAAGAAAAGAAAACACACGACACCACTTCACGCATGGGAATGTCTGAATCCAATTTCTATTTTTAGTTATTTTTCTATTATTTTTTACAGTGTAATATAAATCAGAGCTTGTGGACGTTCCATTTCGTTATCAGCATATAAATTTCACTCAAAATTCATTGTCTTTTCTCGTAGTCCATATTTCATAGTCCATATCCATTTCCATAGGTATGAAAGTTTATTGGTTTGGTAAGTAGTTTAGTGAGGCACTAAAGGGACAATGAGAATTATCATTAAAACACCCCTGTGGCACTATGGGGACAGGATTTATAGGGACAAATGGCACACCCTGGGTCACACTATAGGGACAATGGAAATTTTGTATTAGCACACTTTGGGCCTGTATAGGGACAAGAGGAATGGCACAGGCGGCACGACGTCACGGTACAGGACACTTGTCAACAGTGTAGCAATGTTCAAGTACTATGACGTCAAGCGTTCGTCAAGTACGGTAACATCAAGTGTTCGTCGTGTTTGGTGAATGTAGTGGGATGTATGTTTTATAACTTATACAGGCAATATTTAAAAAATGATAATCTTTTCGGGGCATGGAAAGTGGCCCTGAAAAGGGCCATTGTTTTCTTCCTCTAACTTCTTCACTTTTTCCACCAGCTCCTGACTTTCTCTAAAATTCCTTTTCTTTTTTGGGGGCATCCAGGCTGGATGACCCATAGCTCTAAACTTGGCTTGTATCTTCATATTCACTCTCAATGTCTTCATTCTTTTTTTGGGTTTTCCTTATCCTCCCTCTCTTTTGCCCAGGTCTCCTTAATTTTCTTGACCCCTTCTTCCAGTATTTTTTTTTATTTTGTCTTCGCCTTTCTTCATATTATCTACACCTATTTCACAAAAGGTCACTCTGTTAAATGGAAGATATCTTCCATATAGCATCTCGCTTGGATAACATCCTCCAGAATCTGCTTCAAGCTTCCCACTTTGAAGTATTTTGGATTGGTGATTCCTCGTAGTTTGTCTGCTTTTTCTATGGTTATCAATTGTTACTGATAACTGGTTACTCTTACTTTCTTTATCAAGTCTTGACTACTTGTTAACTTCCATTCTTGGTCAAGTTTGTCCAGTTCGTAGGCTCCATCCACAATCCAATACCAAGTATCTCTTAATTGATTAAATAACTCTAGACTTCCAGTCATTTTGTATTCTGTGTAGAATGGCGCGAATGGTGAACGCTATGGTTTTATATATGTAAAGCACAGACGCAATGGAAAACATCCATTAAACTCGCTTCTCATATTATATACTATCTCACCAACGAAACGAGCAGCATAAAACACAAAATATACCATCTCATCAACGAAATGAGCAGTATAAAACACAAAATATACCATCTCATCAACGAAACGAGTAGCATAAAACACAAAATATACCATCTCATCAGCGAAACGAGAAGCATAAAACACAAAATATACCATCTCATCAACGAAACAAGAAGCACAAAACACAAAACATACCATTTCATCAACGAAACGAGCAGCATAAAACACAAAATATAATATCTCATCAGCGAAATGAGCAGCTCAAACACACATAATATACTATCTCATCAATGAAACGAGAAGCACAAAACACAAAATATACCATCTTATCAACTAAACGAGCAGCACAAAACACAAAATATACCATCTCATCAAAGAAACGAGTAGCATAAAACACAAAATATACCATCTCATCAACGAAACAAGCAGTATAAAACACAAAATATGCCATCTCATCAACGAAACGAGAAGCATAAAACACAAAATATACCATCTCACCAACGAAAAGAGAAGCATAAAACACAAAATATACCATCTCATCAACGAAAGGAGCAGCATAAAACACAACATACACTATCTCATCAACGAAACGAGAAGCATAAAACACAAAATATACCATCTCATCAACGAAACGAGCAGCATAAAACACAAAATATAATATCTCATCAGCGAAATGAGCAGCTCAAACACACATAATATACTATCTCATCAATGAAACTAGAAGCACAAAACACAAAATATACCATCTTATCAACTAAACGAGCAGCACAAAACACAAAATATACCATTCACACCGAAACGAGCAGCATAAAATACAAATTATACTATCTCACCAACAAGCGCGCATGCAAACACACACACAGACATTATTGTTGAAGTGAGTGTTTATAGTTACAGTTACAATACATTCTCACAAATTGTCAAATTGAATAGTCTCTCTTTTCTAGAGATTTGGTTAGCCCTGAGAAGGGCTATTTTTTTCTCTTAAACTTCATATGCCCCTGGCTAATGCTGGCATCTTCCAGGGCGGGCATTGCACACACTGCACACACACATCTTCGACTCCTGTCATTCTCCCAATTTACATTTTGATTGGGGGAGCAGACGGAGGTTGAGTGGCTTCAATCTACCAGTCTTCCGTCTCTGGAATAGTGAAGGCTTCCCTCCTTTTCCTATGCTACAACCGTGGATGAACTGGTACTGGCCGTGGTGGTAGTTGTGGTGCTACTGGTGGTGCTTCTACTGGAGAAATCCTCACCTCAGGTATCACCTCACACAAGGGTCTTCCCATGAGTTGAGGCAGGATCACTCTTTTCTTTTCTTTCTCCTCTTCTTTCTTTCTTTCCTCCTCTTCCTCAAGTCTGGCAGCTTCTTTCATAGCTTCCATGGTCAGTTCGTCCAGGAGACGTCTGACACACTCCAAGTGCCTTAGGAGTTAAAGGAGCTTTGAAATTCTTTCGCTCATGTTGAATGTTAACTGGTTCACAATGGTAGCTAGTATAGTATAGTATAGTATAGTATAGTATAGTATAGTATAGTATAGTATAGTATAGTATAGTATAGTATAGTATAGTATACTAGTTTTAAGTCGCTTACTGCTCGATGGCTTATACGACTGCTTACGATCCCAGGCATGGAACGCAGTCGCTTAAAGAGGGCGCTTGGCCCTAGAGCTGGGCCTTTTCCTGATCCCTGGCTGAATCAGGGACCTTAAAATGACCTTAATAATTCTCAAAATGCACGCCACCATAACCGAATGTCAAACAAACAATAAAACACAACGCAACAGCCCCCGCCCAAACCAAACAGTCCCAGATCTCGCCGCCCAAAAGCCACCAAAGAAAAAGCCCACAAAGCCGAAGACACCGGCCTGCCACCCCAACACGGCACAAGCCTCCACCTGCCGTGCCTCCCATGATGTCGGTTATCCTTGCCGTTGTTCCAAGTGTTCCAAAATGGCTCTCCATGTCCCCAAAAAAGCTTTGCCACCCCTATACACTTTTAGCAATTTGTATCAACTTGTTACTATGGATGTTCCTATGCCGGAATTGTGTGAGCCACCCGTGCTATTGTATCAAATAGACCTGAGTTGTGAATTTTGAAAAGATGTTATGTAGGAATTTTATGTATTTAGCGTACTTTTAAAATCTAAATTATGCCACTCTGCTGGATGTATGCCATCCTGTGAAATACTATCGGCATATCGGATTATAGTCACGCTTTGCACTGAGTACTTCTGCGACTGCTTATGGCCAAAAGCTGGACCACATTCCTTTAAAGAGGGCGCTTGACTCCTGTCTGGGCCTTTCAGCAACTTTGACCAGCTACTCATAAAATATTGACACTATCGCCCCCCAAAACCACAGACCCAGCAACCTAGATCCCGCCCCTCCCTGCCCCCTCCAGCCCACCCATAAAAGAATAGGTCCACTACACACGCACACACACACACACACACACACACACACACACACACACACACACACACACATCTCTCTCTCTCTCTCACACACACACATACACACACACAAACACACAGTAGTTTGTATTGAAATCCGATGTTTAACTATGAATTATAAAACCAAAACATGCTTTCAGAAAAATGTAACAATATTCGACCTATTTTCTCTCAGCTTAGACTGTCGATAGAACAAGGTGCATTTTTGGTGCTGCTTTTGTCCCACCCTTAGATTTGTGAAAACATTGCAACACTGTTAGTGGGTTGTCCTGCAAAACACATATCTCTTAAATTTTGACAATAAATATATCACACAACATTTTTTTATAAAATTGATGAATAGATAAAAAACAAGGATCATTTCTTACATAGAATGTGTGGTTGTCTTAATTACCTTTGTTTTTTTTATGCAGCAAATATAACAGACCTCAAAATGGTATCCTACGTTTTTTACCATTATTTCATTCTTTCTTCCAGTAATGGTAATTCTCTCTTCCCATCTCTATTTATACATAATGTAGTTACTATTGTTATTGTTATGATTATTTTGTATGGTTATTAATCTAGAAATTTCCAATCCTTTCTTGTATGGTTATTAATCAAAAATTTCCAATTTTTTTTAAACCTTACATATTAACCCACTCACATTCTGTCTGGTTCTTGCTGCTGATGTTGTTGTTGTTGCTGCTGTTACTCATATTAGCTTATTATTGCTATCTTTATTCTTCTTCTTATTATTAATATATTATTACCTGATTATAATCTTATAATACTATTACATCTTATTCTTCATTCCTATTATAAGATTATATATATATTAGTACTTTATTATTCTTAAGCCTATAACTTTCTCTAACAAATCATATCCTTCCCTAACTCCAGGGCACCCACCACACCCACAACTAGTATTAATACCAACATTTATTATTATTATTATTATTATTATTATTATTATTATTATTATTATTATTATTATTATTATTATTATTATTATTATTATTATTATCATCATCATCATCATTATTATTATTATTTATTATTATTATCTACACTAGTATTATTGCTGGTATTACTTTTTTATTACTATCATCATTATTACTATTATGAACACTACCACCATCCTTGACATCAAAAATGAATCAAGGACATTACCGTACATGCTGCTACAAGTACTCTCATTACAACAACTACTATTAGCCCTGTCATTACTGGCTAACATAAATCCCTTACCAGCAACCAACAACACCAATGACAAGGTAGGTTATATTCGTAATTAGTGAACGGAGACACCACTGAGAAGAACAACCACAAAGCAAGACAACAGCCAAACCATATCTACCCAAGAAGAAAGTGGCAATCATTAATACACCATATAAGAGGCTACTAAAGCAAACAAGGAAAACAAAGCGAATTATTCAAAGGGAAAACACTCAGGCCTGCAAAGAATCAACCATCAATACAACCAGGACTATCCATTTAGGAATGTTTTGACACCTACCATGAAGATCATCAAAACAGTAACGGATACCAGCACGGGCACCCTCACCAAAACAACGACCATTCCCAAACTTGAAGAGCATCCATATTGTGGAGGATGCAATAGCAACATTCCACTTAGATAACAGGAGGAGACTAATCAAAATACATATATGCACATAAACCAACTCTTCACCCAAGAGCTATAGGGGCCACAAGACTGATCAATCAACCACAGAGGGACCAATCACATCAGAGCAAAACAAATATCAGGAAATAAAACAGTTTCTAACAGGGGATATCAAGGCCTTAGCTGACACAACATCATCAATAACCTCATCATTGACCACAGCACAATATCATCAACACTGAGAGAAGGAAAGAGAACATGTTGTCAGATAAATATTTTAAAGAGGCGTGTTGATAGAGCTTGGACAATTAATTATTAAATCAATTTTATCGTACCTGTCCCACAGAGAAACAATGTAGATGATGGTATGCAATCTGCTGTAGAGAATCTGTCTTAACCAGTTTCCAGAATCCAGAAATATTAAGCAATTTTGACCAAAAAATTTAAAAACTGCAATAACAGGAAATGATCAAAATAAACACTACTATGTGAATAAAAACTATTGTTTCCTATTGTCCCTATATGGTCAAATAAAATCTATGATGATGTTGAGATTGTAGATTATACACCTGTGAAACATTATCATTATAGGATGTATCATCTCAAGTAATAGTATTTGAAAAGAAAAACTGAATATTTACTGGAGAATGATTTTAGAGAACCATGTAATAATTACTGGAGTTTACCATGTATGCATGTACCGAAACCAGATAATATATTCCACATGTACATGTACTATAGAAGAAGTGAACAGTGTCACCAAAATGAATTTATTTCCAATGCCAAGAATAGACTATTGCATCTACAATATTTTCTGCTTTATTTCAGCAATAAATTAATTGTAGCTTTGTTTCTTCAAATTGTGACTTTATTTCACTTAAAACAATGATCAGTATTGTACTTTGTGTGTTTGATGAACCTTAGACTGCAGAATGGTTGTGCCTCTAGTGGTTTCTGTGATGGCAGATCCCAAATGAGGATGATTAAATTTGAATTTTCTGTGGACTATAAACTGAAATTAAGTCTAAATGGGGTTGGAATCTGTGTACTTTTCTTCTGTTTGTAAAACAGTTCCAAGGTTTTCATCATAGCTGGATTACCCTTATGTACATTAATTTATATTGTGCACATGACCTATTTGTGATTGAGGGTCAAGGTTTTTCCTACCTGACTTTTATACTTAATAGAATTTGAGTTCAGGGCCTAGATTTGTTTACAAACTTAGAATGTTCTGGAAGTGAACTTGTTGACAATTTGATGAAATTATCCATTAGAAACGACTCACATCTAGGGAATTTCAGAGAATTCTTTTGTGTCATAGGTCAAATGAAATTAGTATATTTATGGAACTATTAATGAATAATTATTTGTTTGTGTTTGATGATCAGTCTGCGGAATCACTTATAGTTATGTTCAGATATAATTCTAAAATGAATTAATTATTTAAATTATTCATTGGTATTGTAAAGTGCTGATTGACCTTTTGGACTAAACACTTCTTTAGGATTATTGCAGATTCGTTCAAAGACATTCTGGATTATATCACTGTAGTACATCAGGACATGAAAAACTACTTCAATTCATTCAGAGCATTCCATACTTCTGGACTTGTGATAGAACATTCAGGATTATTTGGAATTTTATGCACAATACAGTAGTCAGTCATTTGAATTTTCACTTTGTGTTAAAGGGAAATAAATTATTTGTTGAAATTTACTCAGATTTCTGGTTTCATTTCCAGTCTATTACATGGATCATGGAGTCGTAACAGTTTCTAACTTTGTGTGTTTCGTACATGTAGGTGAGAATATGGCAGTGGTGAAGATAGTGGTAGGAGGAGGAAATAACACGATGAACTCCATCAAGAAATCAGTCTCTAACAATGTTCCAGTTCTGGTATTGCAGGGATCTGGTGGAGCAGCAGACTTCATCGCTTTTGGATATCACTTATCAAAATGTAAAGACAAGTAAGTATAATGTTGGTGGTTTAACAGAAGGCTGAATGGATTCAGGCTTAGGTAGCATTATCTGCATTCCCTCATTCTGTTAATTATTCTATTAGTGCAAATTTGATCGGGGAAAGCAGAAAGCAAAATTTAAGTAAATTCTGTTTCTGTAAGACATGTACACAATCACATGACTTTAAATATGTCCCAGACTCTGCAGTTCTGGCATCTTTGTTAATATGTTGCTCAGCTCAAAATTTTGATGGAATCAATTTTGATGTTGCTTTAATTCCATCTACAACAGCTCAGTCTTTCTTGATGTTGCTTTGATTCCATCTACAATAGGAGGAAATGGGCAAAAGTTATTGTCCATTGTATGATATAGATGGAAAAAAATAATTTTCATCTTTCTACGAGGGCTGTGTTTGGTATGTAACTGGGATCTTTTCTTGTTAAGGTCAGTAATAATTATAATACATTTCCTATCCTTATGCCCATTCATCCATTTGTCTGTCCATTTATCCAATCAGCACACAATTATATAGTGCAAATAGTCCCTCAGTGTTCTGTGGGTTGCTATGAAACTTGGTAAATATTAAGGTCATCACCTGAAGATGGAGCTCCATGAAATTTGGTAAAAGTTATGGTCTTTTAATAATGCACATGTATCAACAAATCACTTCGCTCCAGCATATTTTGCTAGAGTTATTTCCCTTTTTTTTCACAACTTTCACTGGGTTGTTAAAGCCATCTGAGCCTGTAGACCAACAACTTAAGGTCTCTGCTTTTTGTCTTTTTTTTTTTTTGTTTCTGATAGCGGAATAAAGCAGAGACCTGTTTGTTGATCTAGTGAGCCTGTGGAATGTTCCTTTGTCAGATGATGTTGATCTTTGATCAAATATGGCTACTATAGCTAAGCTAGAGAAAACTTAAAATCATTTGTTCTTAAGAACTGCTAAACAAAATTCTATCAAACTTTTTTCAAACACACTACCATGAAGCTCATTTAAAATTTTTACAATAATGGTGGTCATGGTTACTAAAAAATAAAAAAGAATTTTCAAAGGACTTCTCCAAAACTATTTAGAAGAATTTTACCTGATTTTATACATATCATCCTAGCCTTCTAATCAAGCTAATCCACTGAGAGATATGGTCACCATTACTCAAAATACAAAAATCTTTAAATTACTTCTCAAATCCACTGAACTTTATTTGACTAAATATGACAAAAAGCCCAAAGCAAAGATGGTTTTTATTTATATGAATGATGCTAATTTTCAATTCAATTTGGCCACTGTTACTAATAAAACATATATATGATTTATTTTTAAAAAATGTATACAACTATATTTTTTAAAACCCAGCATTGAATCACTTCTTTGAAACTGCTAATTGAGATTGACCAAAAATATTCGAGGCAAGAAGAGCTTTCATATTTACATGAATGACGTTCAATTTCACCTTTAATATGACCATTATTACTAATGATAGCAAACCTTTGAATAACTTCTCAAAAATCACTTGACAGAATCTGACCAAATTTGGCAGAAAAATATTCTGGCTTGAAGGGCTATTAAATTTTGTATAGATAATGTCAATCTGCTATCATATATTGCTGCTGTTAATTAAAAAAAAAGAAAACCTTTAAAGGAATTCTTCAAAAGTGATTGAAGAAATTCAATCAAATTTGATGGAAATTATCCTATCATCAATATCATTAAGATTTTTTAAGAAAGATGTTGATCAGCAATAAAATATGGTTATTATTACATAAAATATAACAATTAAAATGACTTCATTTCAAAAAGTTCTCAGCAGAATTGCATCCTGGCTTGAAGAGCTTTTTATTTATAAAAATAAAAGCGACTTTGACATTATACATGGCTGCTATTAATAAAACATTAAAGAAAGCAACTGCTCAACAGAATTTGGTCATATTTTGAGAGAAAGGATTTTAAGTGTTATCAAAACATTGTGACAATTGTTGATGCTGATCTGAATCTGAGAATGCTGCTATTTTTAAAACTATAAAGGTTATACATGTATAAATGACTCATTGCAAAATTGCAAAAGCCACTAAGTACTGTTCAACCAATTGTGATGGAAAGCATCATGGCATCAGTGGTACTGAAATTTGTAAAGAAGTTGATGAACAAGGATACAATAAGGCAGCCATTAGCTAAATTTGATGACTGCTCTGGTGCCCTAGTGGTTAGAGCATCCACCTTGGATATGGGAAGATGCAGGTTCAAACTCTGGCTGAGTCATACCAAAGATTTATAAAAATGGTACTAACAGCTTCCTCACTTTGCACTCAGAATTAAGAGATTAGTGTTAGGACAGGTCGGCCTGGTGTTGGCATGATTACCCAGTGCAAGACATCGCTATAAGCTCCCATACTGTAAACATCATAGTGTCATGACTAAAAAATTGTTAAATCTACATTTAAAATCCAGATCACAGACACTCACACACAGAGACAAAATTTCAATGTTTTCTCAAAAAGTAGCAGTCTTTGACCAATTTTAACAGAAAGTAAGATGACATGAAGGGATTTTAAGTTTGTACAAATGGTGTCAATCTTCAAGCAGATATGGTCAGGTTGCTAAACACAGGAAAACATTATACAGCTTAATCTCAAAACCTGCTCAGCAGAATTTGACAAAGGTTTAACATCTTTAATTATTTGATAAATGATGCCTTTAATGCCATTAAATGTGGACAAAACCAGAAACCTTAAAGCAAATATTTTCATAACTAATACAATGAATAACATTAGAAACAGTTTCAGAGCCAGATTTCTTGTCAACTACTCTTGCATTGGCCTATTAGGCAGATGTCAGGTGGATTGCAAGAAAATAGGGTCAGTATTTTTTTCATAATATCAAGATGTACATATCAGCAAATCACTGTGCTGCTGCAGTTGTTATAAGAATTAGTGCTCTTTCTTACTAATGTAACTATATGCATTATACAACATAATTTGGCCAGAATGCAAATAGTCTCATATTTCATTCGATTGCCATCAATTTTGTAAATGTTGTGATCATCACCTGCAGATGTACAGATTGATAAATCACTGCTCACCAGGTGACTAAGTTGTCTAGGGTTCTTGTCCAATACTCCCATGGGTTTGAATCTTGCTATGTGTTAAAGCTTGCCAGTAGTTTTCTGTGGGTTGGTGGTTCTTTGCTGGGTCATTCTGGCTTCTTCCTCCACCAAATATACTGGCTGCCATGTATAGTCTTGTAATTTACTGAAAACTGTCATTAAACCCCACAAAACTGAAAGAAAATGTTTTCCTGTGATGTTTTAAAATCTGCGACCTTTATTGTTACATGGATCATGGTGCAGTTTATAATAGAATCTTATGAACACAATTTGTCTAGCTTACTGTTTTCAATGGATTTTCATTAAACTTTACACATTTTCGGAAGACATGCATTTGACAAATTACTGCTTGCAGTCATGGATGAAGTGTATATAATCTTATGAATATGACTGCTCTTACAATTTTCAGTTGCTCATATTATGGAGATGCACATATACCACTGTGCTCTTGTAGATTTTAGCTTATCTGTCAATAAGTCCATGTAAGCTTATTGTGTGTCCCTTTGTTTGCTGTGTGTCAGCCAGTGTCTATTCTGTATCAGTAGTCAACAATTAATGTTATCAACTTCTCATGAGATTCACTAGACCAGTTTCTACCAAACTTAGCATGTCAGTATTATAAATACTATTGAAGCTGATACAAACAATGCAGATCCACCATCAAATGTAGCTGCTGTTACTTGAAAATAAAATTTAGTTTGTGCAGTGGTGCTTCTATGCCATCAAATATGGCTACCATTACAAAAAATAGAAAGACCCATACCTTCTCTTTCAATTGTTTTCATTTTCAAATTATTCTCAAAACCTCCTGATCAGTTCAACCAAGCTTGGCAAAACATCCTGGCATAAAAGATGTTTCAAACATGTAAATGATGCCAGTCTGCCATCAGATATGCCCACCATAAGAATAGAAAGTATTTTACAAAATCACTGAGCAAAACTCAGTCAAAAGATACATTTCAAGTTTGCAAAAATACATCTGACTTGGTGTCAAATATGGCTCTATATATACTAAATGATTAAATGACTTCTTAGAAAACCACTGAATAGGAGGATTTCACAATGCATGTCAGAAAACAATTACTGGCATGCAGAATTTTAAAAGTTTTTTTCACAAATGATGCAAATCTGCCATGAAATATAGTCACTATTACTAAAATATAGACAAACATTCAGTAACTTTCTTCTAAATAACCATTTAACATCATTTGACCAAATTTGACAGAATGTGCTGTAGCTTGAACACATTTTTAAGTTGGACATACAATTCCACCATCAGATTTGGTTGCCATTGCAAGAAATACAAAATCTTTATCCAAACAAACATGCTGAATGGAATTTGACCAACTTTGACATAATAACTTTAAATATAGGATAAACAATATGATTTACAATAAAAATGGATGAAGATACACAATGTAGAGAAACATCTAATCATTTATTTGTATAACATATAGTATAAAAGCACTGGACAAATTTCAAAAGAGAGCATCATACTGACACAGATTTCTTTGCCAACTGATTTTACATTTGACTTTTATGCAGATGTTAAATTTGTTGCCCTTTTGTTCTGCATCTAAATGTGGTGTAAATAGAATCTCTGTATGCAATTTGTCTTGCATATTTTTATGGATTGGTGTGAAACTTGGTACATTCTATGGTCATATAATGACAAATCTTTATGCTCCTAAGGTCTTGAGCTCTACTGGTCATAGACAAGAAAAACTTATAGGATAGCATGTCATTCCTTAGTATGATATCCATTGTTTATCTTCCATCCATCTGTTAGCCCAAGTTTGTTATCAATCACGCTCTTGAACTACATGGGGGATTATCATTAACCATTGCACAAACATTCATCCCATGGTCCAGTTGATCTTTAATGAAAATGTTTCTACTGGGGCATCCAGTATGGCCAGTACAGTAGCTGTCTTGAAATTCTTCCTACTGCTACTCCTCCTGAATGGTTCTTATGATATCTAGTTAGCACCAAAAGAAACTGGTGCTAATCTGAATTCCAATATGGCCACCATGGCAGTATGTTAAAAGTCTTATTCTTGTGTTGTCTCCTCTATTACAGAAATTCATATTGGCATGGGGTCATCACCCAAGATTTTTTTTGATGTCTAGCAGATCATGAATGAAAATAATCCCACCCAAACAGCAATTATAGGCACCACAGTGATGATAAAGAAAACCTTGTTATAATTGCTACACAATCTAAATAGATTGGTCATGATCTTTGCTAGTCAAGGTTCTAATATGTTAAACATATCAACAATTGGCAGATTGAACAGATATTCTAGTGAATTGGGTCGGTGAATTTCATTGAATGCACTAGCTTGCCACCAATTAAAAAAAATCTTGTTATTGGTGCATATTGTGAATAAAAAGTCATACTGAAATTGAGTTTTCATCATAAGACTTTATATGATGTCCAGTTAGTCCTAAATAAAAGCAATGCTGTCCAACATTCAGTATATTGTCACTATATCTTGTTATCACTACTTCACCTGAATAGATGGCTATATCATCATTTGGGATATATGAATGTGAGCAAATTGCAAATCATTCCTGATTTTTTTAATTTCTTTGGTATGCTGGTGTTATTTCTGCAGTATAGATAAATGAAGTAGGGGGTATGCAAAGTTTGCCTTGAATGCCAGCTCCTTTAGTTATGGTTACACTTAAGCCAGCTTTCAGGAACTGTGGATGTGTATTTATGTTCCATGAATATTTTTGAGGAGGGGTTGGGCTTGGATAGGGTTCTTAAAAATTTGGAGGCTGTAACAACTTGTCCTAATTTTATGAGAAGATCTTAGGTGAAAAATTGTATTTTCCATTGAATGTGGCCCTGATGTTACTAATCCAGGAAATATGAGTTCCACATTTAAATTGGAGGTTGAGGAGGATGACTTTTGAATTGATAGTTCGGCTGTATGCTTTCACTAGTTCCTTTACTTTATATAATTTTGTCTATCATTACTAAAGGAATTAAAGATTTAATTTCCTTATAGCCCTCATTATATATATATATATATATATATATATATATATATATATATATATATATATATAATGAAGACTTTAACATTTAACCTATTATATTCGTTAATAACAGAATATAGATTTACATTTACATCAGAATCCACATTGTTTATTCACATTTATGTTTATTTCTAGTGAGGAGGAATCCAATTTCCCAAACGACTTTGAGGAGAAGCTAAAGAATAAGGCGAAGTTTGTATTAGGATGGAAGCCAGAGGACAAAATAGAGGAAAAATTGAGAGACATACTAAATTATAGAAAAATGGTATACAGATAGCTGTCATTGTTTTTGTCTGTGTGTCTTTGTGTGCATGTTAATACAATCATGTTGATGTATTAGTAAATGTGTAGTCACATGAAATCACTCTTACACTAAATTCTTGGGATATGACTTTGGATGCATTGTGGATTTTCAATTTTACAACAAACTTGTGCACTACAAATACTTTTTCATTCTTAAAAATTGTGAAAGTTGTCCTTTTTCAATTACTTTAGTGATTTAGTTGCTTAGTTTACTAAATATGACCTATTTATAATTGCTGAATTTCATAAATGCAACAACTAAACATTGATATCTTTGTTTTTTCATGGCTCCTTGTAATATCAAATTAAATAAATAATCAAATAATTTGCTCCTAATATCATGAATGTTAAGGTGCTACCTTAAGGTCTTTGTAATTTTTGTTTGTCCTCTGATTTAATACTTCTTTTCACATTCTTGGGAATATTTACTTTAGT
This sequence comes from Potamilus streckersoni, assembly GCA_016746295.1. Lineage (NCBI taxonomy): Eukaryota > Metazoa > Mollusca > Bivalvia > Unionida > Unionidae > Potamilus > Potamilus streckersoni. The sequence goes on from JAEAOA010000201.1 coordinate 1,892,492, forward strand.
ACCTATCATATACTGTATCAGGGGTCATGCTACAAGGCGAAGTAGGTGACTTATCTTGCCATTGAATGTAATGGAAGGGGGATGATCACTAAATACAATTATCAGACAAGGATCTGAACTAATGTAAACTTCAAAGTGTTGTAATGCCAATATCAAAGCCAAACATTCCTCTTGAATGTTGTGCTTATATAATTTCTTAGAAAAATAGCATGATTGATGATCTATACCATTTTTATCTTCATGAATAAATACTGATCCAACCCCAATATCACTTGCATCAACAGACAGTTTAAATGATTGACTAAAATTTGGTTCTGTAAGAACTGGTGCCCTCTTAACTATGGCCTTTAATTTATCAAAAGCCTCTTGGCATTTTTCAGACCAGTGAAACATGATTTTCTTGCTGAATAAATTTGTCAGGGGTTCAACAGTTATAGAAAAATTGGAAAAAAATTTCCAATAGTATATATCTATCCATACCCAAAATTATATCAGTTGCTTTTTACTGATAGTCACAGGGAATTCAGAGATAGCCTTGACCTTGGCATCTATAGGTTTAACTTTGCCATGTTCCATGATACGTCCTAGAAATATTACACAAACACAGCAAAAATCACTTTTCAATAAATTAATTGTCAATTATACATCATTGAGTCAGTCAAAGAATATCTGAATTGTCACTAAATGATCTTCCAGGTGTAATTATAGATGAATACAATAATGATGTAAGCATCACGATTATCTAGACTAGATGTAATTGTGTTCATTAAACATTGAAAAGTACATGGCAAACCATTCATCCCAATTGATATCACTTTATATTGATAAAGTCCATCTGGAGTCACAAATGCCGAAATTTCCTTTATCCTTTCCACAAGTAGAATTTGCCAAAATCCTTTCAGAAGGTCAGATTTTGTGATACACTTTGCATTACCAATTTATCAATGCAGTCATCAATTCTTGATAATGAAATGAATCTGTTTTAGTCACACTATTCACCTTTCTATACTCAGTGCACATGTGGAAAGTATGTTTTGGAACAAGTATACATGGTCAACTCCAGTCAATTTTACTCAGCTCTATGAAATCATTCTCCAACAAATACTGACTATCTTGTTTTCAAACATTCCTGTTTGAGATGGTTTTTCCTGATTGGGTGTTGTTTCACAGGTGTGGATTTTACAATTTCAGCATCATGGTAGATTTTATTTGTCCTTGTAGGAACATCTGGAAATAAATACTCATATTCAAATAATGACAGTTTTAGTTCATTCTTTTGCTCTTGTTGCAGATGTGAAAGTTTCTGGTCCAGATTATTTATAATTTCTGAAAACTGAAGATTTATTATTCCAAAATCAGTGGAGTCTGATTGCATGATTGCATTCCTTTGTTTAAATTATCACTGAGTGGGACAGGTACAACTAAATCAATTGCATGACTAACCTGGCTATCTCTCACAAGATACTCCTTTAACACATTTATAAGGCAAAATTTTTGCTTTTGCCTTCCAGGAGTATTTATGATATAATTTAAATCATTTACTTTCCTTTCAACTGTGTAAAGTCCATAATACTTGGCCTGAAGAGGATTTTGTGGAATGGGCAAGAAAGCCAGAATTTTATAACCATGATGAAAACTCCTTTCCTTTGTATTTTTATCATACCCTAATTTCATTTTTGACTGAGTAAAGTGCAGATTAATTTCTTGCAACCTCAAAAGCCTTTGTTAACTTATACTTAAAATTGGAAATATAATCAAGAAGATTAATTTCTGTATCTTCATTAGAAAGAAGTTTCTCTTTCAACAACTTAAGTGGTCCATGCACATTTATCAAAAATCTATGTCCAAAAACTAGTTGAAAGGGACTGAATCCTAAAAATTCTTGAACAGATTCCCTAACCACAAACAATAGTAAATAACTGCCTTCATCCCAATCTTAACCCATATCAAATTAATATGACCAAATCATATTTTTGCAAAGTAAATTTAATGAAATGTTTCTAAAGCCCCTTGGCTCTCAGGGTGATAGGCAGAATACCTGAATTGTTGGATGCCTAATTCATTCATAATATGCTGGAAAATTCCAGGCATAAAATTTGACCCTTGATTAAATTGTACAGATTTGGGAAAGCCAAACTGAGTAAAACATCTTTATCAAAGGTTTTATTATTGCTTTAGCTTTAATATTCCTCAAAGGTATTGCTTCTGGGAATCTTGTTTCTGGGAATCTTGTTGATGCATACATTATGGTCAAAAAGTATTGGTTACCTGACTTGGTCTAAGGTAAGAGACCAATACAATCAACCATTATTCTGCTAAATGGTTCATCAAATGCAGGAATAGGTTGCAGATGAGCCTTAGCTATATTCTGATTGGGTTTTCAAGATCTTGTGATAAGTCTTCTTAATCTCTAAATAACCAGCCAAAGGGGTTTATGGGCCAAACTACACATTTCCTGTCTGTATGATTTTGGAACTACAATTTGATATTTCACTGACCATTTATCACTAGCCGGTACCTTGAGAGGTCTCCATTTTCTCATAAGAACTCCATTTTTAATGAAATAATTTACAGGTACTTCTGTGGCTTCAGTTTCACTAATGGCCCATTGAAACAAACAGTATCTTTTTCCTATTTGATGACAGGTGTTTGTCATTTGTCACCATATTTAGAATAAAGAGAATGAGTAGTTAAATTTATTGATCCAAACAAGAAATGCAAGTGACCTCATCAAATGCCAGACCAGTGTCACCTAAAGGAATACTTTCCTGATCAACATTATTTTCAAGAGATTTCTTTACCACAGTTCTTTGAACTTCACAAGCTGGGTATAAATCAAGGAATTCTTTTTTAATAGGATCAACTTTCTGATCCAAACAAGGTATTGTTAGTTACAAGTGGATTAACCACAACCCTATCTTCAGCTAGGTCATTGCCTAGTAATAAATGAACATCCTCAATGGGTAAGGAAAACACTGTTCTGACTGTCACATGTCCTGAGACTAAATCTGATAACAAATTTACACAATGAAGCAGATCATTAACCAAACTGCACTCTACTTCCAGAATAAGAACACTTTGATTAGAGAAGTCTTCTTAGAAAGAGACAAAGTACCTGATAATGAAAGACTCCTGTGTCCCTTAAAATGTTAATAGGGAGAAGATTGGCTGAATCACTTATGAGTGATATAGAATCCTTTGACATGAATGGTTCACAAATCTCCATAACAAAATATCAAACTGGGGTTTATTAGACCCATCAAAGGTATTGCTTTCAATACATAATTATAACCTTGACCTCTTAGAAATAAGAGCATCATCTGGAATTGGTCTGTCTTGATTATGTTGCCTATTTTCAATTTGTAGCAGTCAGATATAGTGTGCCCTTTCTTCTTACAATAGGTACACATAGGAAGAGCTAAGGACTTCTTATCATTTGTGTCAGAAACAAATTTCTAAAGGTTGTGCCAGATTGAGATTTGAAAGGGCTCTTATTAGGATGAAATATTTTTTACCAGATGACTGTTGAGCAGAAGACTTACTTACAAAAGAAATGTTATGAGCTAAGAAATACTCATCAGCATTTTCTAAAGTTTCGAACTTATGCTCACCAAGATAAGCCTTAATGTCACTATGGACACAATTCTTGAACAATTTAAGTAATGCAAATTGTTTTAGATTTTCGTAATCTTGATCTACTTTCATGGCTAAGCACTATCTATCAAATAACTGCTCTTCCTGTCTTGCAAATTCGATATGAATTTGTTTAACTTCTTTTTTATAGTTCTGAATTTTTGTTGATAAACCTCAGTGAATAATTCATAACACTTTAAGATGCATTCCTTAACCAAGTCATAATCAGCACTTTGCTGTACTGACAAGGAAGCATAGATGTCTTGGGCTTTGCCAAAAGTGCATTCTGTAACAATAGAATCCAATGCTCTCTTGGCCATTTCAAATTTTCAGCAATTTTTTTTAAAATGAGGAAAATATTTATCTTCTTTCTCTCTAAAAGGGGCACTGAACTAATATTCTTAATGCTGGTAACATTAAAACTTGAATTTGTATGTAAGTTGTGGCTGTTCTTTTCACATGCCAGCTCTAATTTTTTTTAAAGTCTAAATTGAAATTCTTTCTTCCTTCTTTCTTCAATTGCCTGTTTTACTTTTTTGTCTCTCTCTCTTCTTTTTCTTCAATTGCATTTGTATTTGTTCTCTCTGTAACTGCATTTGTTTCTCCCTCTCCTCTTTCTTGAACAACATTTTCCTCTCTCCTCTTTATCTAATTGTATTTACTTCTCTTCTTTTTCCAATTGCATTCTTCTCTCTTTCCTCCTTATCTAATTACATTTGCATTTGTTTCTACTGCTTATCAAGTCCAGCATACAATGTTTCATTACAATATTATGTAATGAAATGTTTTAAAAATTTAAACTAACAATCAATTAAATTAAATATACATAACATGATAAACTAATGTTTCTGCTTTTTCAAATAAAATTAAAAAAGTTGGTACTGGAACAAATGTTTGAATTTTTCAAAATTCCTATTTTTGATAAACCGTAAAGATAGCTTTCCATTAATTTACATAATTTCAATTTTGTAAGAGGTTTGAGTTTGTCTCAGTTGTAATGTGTTCACTTATTCTTTAAATTTTAATTTGTGAGTAAGTCAGGGGTAGGAGCTGAGTAATTTAAAATAGTGCAAAGATATGGTGATTTTATGAAAATTGCTATTTTAACTTGATTATCTGGGCTCCTTGTGTGATACAAAAACATTCCAACAAAAAGATTAGATGGATGTTTTGGGTTGTATAGTCTCTTTGATATGCCATGACTGCCCATAAAATTTAAATGTGTAAAATAATACAGGATAGATCTAAATAGAAAAACAAGTTAGATTATTTATTTTAACTTACAAGTACTTACTCAGGCCTAAAAATTATAAATGTCAAATTTCAGATTTAAATATTGTGTTCTTTTTATTGTGACTCAAAGCATCACTTGGTTCATGAACAGTTCTTGAATACTTTACAAATTGTTCTTGAACAGTTCATGAAATATTCATGAACAGAAATCATGAACATTTAAAAAAAAGTCCACAAATTGGGTCATCATCCTTTGTGAATATATTTATTAACTATGATGATCTAAGCTTATCATGAATGATTCATAACTGTTCATGAACAGTTCCTGTGAAAAATTTAATTATCTGATAAATTCACAAATATCTATAGTAATATTTCTTCCAGAATCATAAAAAAACATTGGAGGTGGGGTTTTAAAACTATAAAATGCAATATATTACCTTAAAAATGGTCTTTAATTTCAGATAATTTCTAATATGCAACAAAGAACATGTAAATTGACAGGTGACATTCTTTTTTCTTTGTTCCTCGTAATGCTTTCTGTATATTTTGTAATTTTTTATTGACAATATTTTGAGAGATACTTACAGGTTACTGCATTTTTTATGGGAAAATATGAATGAGTTTTTCAGATGGATATACTGCATGACCTTGGGAGTCCATCTGACAAAACGAGTTTATATTTTCCCATACAAATGCAGCAACCTTTTTATTATATGCTCATTTTCTTATTCTACCCAAGGCTTAATTATATAAACAAAAATACACTACTATAAACAAAGTCAATGAATCTATGCTGTATTCCAAACTAAATACACAAGCACATATTTGTCATTACAAAAAAACAACATTATTAATGCGCACATAATTCTGTCCAGATCAATTTGAACTTAGTTGCATGCAAGACATAACTTTCGAAAGAAAATGGCATTCTGGTCTACTTAAAATTAAAATTAGGAGTTATAATGTGAATGAATGTGCATTGCAACAACTTTTCCATTTGATCTGGAATTAATAGATTGAAGCAGCAAGTGAAAAGCATCTTAATTTCCTCAGTTGTATTTCTGATCTGTCATTGAATGTTTGAAATCATAATGTGAGGAAAATATGAAGTCTTTCAATTGTAATTATCAAAAGGATGCCATGGAATTTAATGTTTACTTAATTTTAAGTGCAGTAAGGAGAATGTAATTGCACTTGGAATATAGTCGAAATTACAGAATTTTGAAATGTCTAATCGAGCTTGAAAACCCATGACATAGCTCGTGTAATTTGAATTTGGAAAGCTAAGAATGTAAATTTTGAGGAAATTCAGGATGTAAAACTGTAAGTATATTTTTGGCCATTCTTTTTACCAGCTAAAGAAGACAGTTTATGCCATGCCATTTGCATTTTATTTGTAAGGACCCTGTCTGGCACTATATAGCTAGCCTAAATCTGAAACATTATATCAAAAAAGTCAATGTGGAATGTGTCAAAGCAGCTGATATGTGGCAGTCCATGAAACATCTCCTTTAGTTTATTTAGAAACAAATTTAATCAACCAAAATGTAAAGCGTCTACTATGAGAGTGTACATGATTTGTTTACATAGTAGTTCCTCATACACATTTGGGCACAAGTGAGTTCAATATGAAGTTGCACGTATCGTAAAATACTGAATAGTTCTGTCAATTTAAAGTTAGCAGAGAAAAAATGAGCATATAATAATGGGGAATTTGATTGTTTAACCAACTGTTCAAGCATATTTAACTTCCATCATCTTTGGGGTGTCATGAATATATTGATTATTATTCACTGGATAACTTTTCTTTTAATCAAATTCTGCCAATCATGACTACTTGAGCTGTTCCATCCAATTACTGTTTGGATCTCTCGTGTTGCTGCAGCAGCCACTACTTAATGTCTCTTCCATCTTGACCATAAGATTATCCAGTTTTTAAATTTTTCTTTCTTAAACTACCAACTTTATCCTGTTTTTTACTCTTCAGCTGTCATATCTGAAAGATAACTAAAGTTAGTTTATTAGTACAGATAACCTCTGATTAACATTGCCTTCAGCTTTTAACATGATTATTGTACTACACTTTAATTACTGGAATGATTATGATCCGACTCAAAATTTTTTAATCCCTTACACTTAATACTCTACTAATTACTGAGCATACATATTATTTGGAGAATGTTGTCACTGGTTTTATTGCCTTTTTATTTTAATTGAAGCTCACTAGCATTATAGTCACAGCAGTCTCATGCTTTATCAATAAAATATGACAAAACTTTTTGGCAACAATCATTACAATAAATAAGTTATCTGTATTTATATTTTTAGTACAGATACAGTTGTTTTTTGCTGTCTTGCTTTTATTTATAAAACTTGAGACTTATGTGGTATAGGCTCTAATGTCACTAACGCATATACTCTTACTTTGCATGTAGTATATCGCTTCTGGTTTCATCATATTATTTTTGCATCCATATTTTTGTTGTACAGCTTGAAATATTGACTAGTTTATTTTCTTTTAATTTACCAATCTACATTAGATCATAGAAATAGTGATGTCATGAAACAGAAAACAATACCAAACATAAAAATTCTAATAGTAGATGCAGTACTGCATCTTCTATCAAGATCTAAATTGGAGGGTTATGAGTTAGAATAACAAAATGTTCAGTCAAGTTTCGGGATTTTCAAAAATTCAAAAAGCAACTCTATATTGGCTTTGACCACTCATTAGTTTGGTTAAAACTAATATGATGATATATATAAAAAAACCAAATAAAATATCCATATAACATCTGCTGAAGTAATCATGAATGACCAAGACACATATCAGAATTTGATGATCTTGGTTGGGTATGCTTTTCCTCCTAATCTTGCTCTCACTAAATCATTCCCTTCTTATTGTTCATAATATCTTCTTGGTGCTTATATTAACTTAAAAGAAATGATATTGAAAATAATCTCATCTGCCCACTCCATGGGACTCCACGTATTTTGTGCAAGGATTTTATTTATTTGCAGAACCATTTGTATGCTCTTTTGTTTGTGTGGAAAAGGAGGCTCAGCTGCTGAAATTGCACATAAATTAACCAATCATATCATATCTTCTTTCATCATCATCCAGTCAGGATAATTGTTGTCCGATGGCGGAACTTACCAGTTATTATATACTTTTGAAAGAGTGATGTATGTAAGGTGAAGTTGTTTGCATTTTAAACATGCACAGTGGAGAGAATATTGGCATACCTATATGCTACTTTCATGTAATGTGGCTGAAATTTCTTTGGATATTGTACTTTTGGAAAATTTAAATGATCTTAGCACACTAACTAAAATGATTGCTTCCTTGTGCTCCAAAAAGAAACCTGAATTTGTCAAAAGTACACTATCTTTGTCAGCTATTAAAATAGGGAAAATGAATTTTGCCAAACTAGACAATACCAGCTTCTTAAAGTGAATGAAAGAATTACCAAAATACATAAAATGTAAAAAAAAGTTATCAGCTCTTTCTTTTACAATTTACCTCTGAATTTCAGAAAGTGAAAATGAGCAAGTGGAGCTAGCACTTTTTTGAAAGGTGCACATCTGGAGTAAGGCAAAGCTGTATACTCTATAACCCATACTACACCAATCAATCATACACCAAAATAAAGGGAATTAAAGATTCTTTGAACAATATCAAAGATATACAAAGTCTTTTTAAAATAGCCAGTATAACCAGTGAGGAAACCCGGGGGAATTCTTTTTCTTAAAAATTCTAACCCTATGCTAAATACAAAACAGTAGAGCCACATATGACCCTTACATCATGGTTGCCTTGCATCTTGGAGTGGCAGGGAAAAGGTGAGACCAAGAGAGGAAGCAGGGAGGACATATGGAATAAAAAGTGTAAATGTTTACCATGACGGATCATGAAATTATTTATCATTTTTATTCAGGTATGCCTTGGGTTTTACTGCATTCTGAATGTAAATTTGCATACCATTGTTCAAAGATTGTTGCAGAAAGGTTGATGATTTCTATTATATTTCCCAGATTAATGTTTTCAATCTGAATGAAGCAGACACAAAAGACATCAACAAAGCCATACTCTGTGCTCTTATGAAAGGTAATTAATGTTTTAATAGTAGTAATTCAATGTCTGTTATTACTAGGTTATTTTTGTGTTGCTGTACATTTTCCTGTCAGTAGTCCAAGGGGTTTATTTCCACATCCAATTATTAATTGTCTATCAATAATTAAAACAAATTATTATCCAAAAATGATACCTTAGTTAACTAATTTAATTTGGAATATTGTCCTTCTTTCATTGGACCTTATAAAGTTCTCACTCTTCTCTTGGGCATTCTACATTTTCATCAACAAAATAGTTTTGGCTTTTCTAGTGTTAATCATATTTTTTGTGTTGTTGATATTTTCTTTTTCCAAGTCTTTGCATTGGTTAAGTCCCTGACTGTTAAACTTTAAATGATACCAGTTGCATAATATTTAGTTATATAAGCTCAGTGAAAGTTTTAGTCATAATCAAATTTATCAATGGAAGCCCAGATAAAAATTTTGTCAATGACCATCAGAAGTCTACACAGTTCTGATCTCAAAAGAAGAAATATTTTCTGCTTGGCCAGCATAAGAATGCGTTTAGTATATGTTTAAAGAAGACATGTACTACAATGAGGGTACAACATAAATTTGACTTCAAATTTCTTTCTTGATCTTATTTTATTAGAACTACATGACAATAAGGTCAAATCTATCAAGGCAATTTCACTAAGGATCTGCTTTTTATTGTGTTATCAGACTAGGTTGAATTTTTTTTAATTAGATTGCAGCATTGAAATCCAGCTGGTAAACTTGTGCAAATTTTCTTCCAGTACTATGACTCTGCCAACAAGAAATTTAATGATATAGTATCACTTGTCCTTTCACATACAGAGTATTTTAGATTCCTGATGACTGACAATTCCATCAGGTACATCATGGAGAGGTTCATATTTCTCACATCCCCCATGAAGACCCAAGTGGCTGAGTAGTCTAAGATGCTGACCTTTACACCATCTCTTCTCAGTCTATGTGAATTTGAGTCTCAGCTTGCAAGTATCTTCTTGTGGGTCAGGGATTCATCTCTCGGTCTTCCAGGTTCTTTTTCCACTAAATATACTAGCTGCCATGTACAGCCCATCATATGTTGTAAAATGTCATTACTCCCCCTAAGAAAGATTGTCAATAGGATTATAAATGAAAAAAAAGATTACTTAGAATATGGTATAAAATATGTTCAAGAATATGTACTATACATGTAAGCTTATGTTCTGAAATTTGTGTTATTTACTGTATTATTGTTATAGAATATAAACTATACATATACACTAATGTTAGATAATTGAGATTGTTATAAAATATATACTATGCATATACACACTTGTTACAAAATTCATGTTAATGTACTGTGAATTCACATATTTTTGTGAGAGACCAGTTTTGTGAATTTAAACATTGCTAAAGAATCATGAATTTAAAGAACTAATTCAGTGCAAATATCACATCCCTTCCCCCAATCAGTGAATCTAAGTACCAATGAAAATGTGAGTTTCACAAAAACACAAAAATTGGAGTGCATGAAAATAAACATATTCATAATATTTCTTTTAATTCAGAGCATGGAGACATAATTTGATCTTTGGTATTATTCAGTAATTCATTCTGAATGAGTGCCTCCAATGATTTAAATACTTCTTCTACCTCTGCAGCCAAGAACTCCAATGCAAGTTTACATCTGGAATTAGCTCTGGCCTGGAATGCATCTGAGATTGCCAGGGATGAAATCTTGGACCATGAAGAGGGGAAGGTTGGTGATATCTGATATCTTCATCAGCAGTCTAAAATTTAAATATTTTTAAATGCAGAATATAAGAATAACTTAGATGATTTGCACGAGTTATGGATGGAAGCTGGTTTCTTTTATACATTTTATTATGATCTTTTTTCATATGTAAAAAATAAATCATTAGCTTTGCTACTCGTACAAATAATGTTCTCTTTACCTCCCTTCTTAAGAGAGACTGCATCTGACCAAAGGCGACCATGCCTAGCACCAAGTTAGTATAATTTTAGCATTTTTATCCCCTAGAGGTAGGGCTACTTTTGACCAGAGGTCACCATATCTGGCACCAAATTAGCATAACTTTAACCATTTGTTCTCCTAAAGGAATACTACTGTTGACCAGAGGCCACCATGCCCAGTGCCAAATTAGCATAATTTTACCATTTAGCATTTCGTTCCCCTCAAGAGACCACACCTTTTATAAGACTAATGCTGTTCAGTGCATAAGGAATTATTTATAAAAGGGAACCACTCTTTAACTCTTTAAATATTTCCAGTCATGTATTGCAGCACCCACATAAGACTAGTACTGATTGCAAGAAAAACTAACACTTTCAGATCAAATAAATAGGTGTGAAGCTTAATCAGTTCACTATTTATTGCAGGATGCTAATTTGAGTGGATTTCTTGTTGCAGCAAACAAGCAAACTAATGACCAAATTAACAGTAGTTCATCTGTGGAATGATATAGAAACTGAAGTACCTAAAATGTTATTTATTACATAACCACAGGAAACATAAATACTTTCACAGTAGTCTGCCTTGCTAAATTATCCAGATATAAAACAAAAATCAAATATTGTTATCAGTGTCTGGATTATTCATGTAAAAATGAAAATTAAAATTTCCCCAAATATTTTATATGGAAAAATCATACATGTGATTCTACTGGCTTTTACAATTTGTTTTTAACAAGTTATCTATAAAAAAACAAAATGATATATTTGCTCATGTTTTATCAACACATTAAAGAAAGCAGCCAGAACCAGTCTACTGTGGACCAGAAATGCTCCACCAGCATATTGACTGGTATAGTAATGGAGGCAGAGCAGATAGGATTAGAACTGTTAAATAATAGTTGACATGTGTACACAACCAGTTATTGATTACCTTATTATTTTAATTCAGGGAGTTTAACCAAATATGGGAGTTTTTAAAAAGGTGTTACCAGTAGAAAAGGAAATGTTCCTCCAGTGTAAAGACTGATGGCAGAGCAAATAAGATTAAAATTGTTAAATAATTGTTATCATGTGTATACAAGAAACTGTTAGTTTGACTACCTTATTGTTGGAATTAAGAGCTTAAGGACAAATGTGGGATGTGTTTGGGAGGCATTACAAGTTTTAAAGGGATGAAAGATGGTGACAATGTCTTTTGATCAATTTTTACAAAATTCAGCAGACCATTGGCATAGGGAAATAAAATGGAGATCATTAGTAAAAAATGATTTTAGCAGACACAATAGAGTAAGTATGCAAAAGAACATCATAATGACTGTTTTTACAGTGGGAACACTGAGAATACAAATGTTGGAAGAGGAGCATAAGTTTCTAGATACACATGGGTGAGGTCAGATAGGAATATTGGACTGAAGCATAGTGAGCAGATTTTGTTTGATTTTGGATTGAATGAGTAGCCAGTTAAGGTTACTGAGCTGAGGGAGGTGTGCACAGTTTTTCATACTCTTGAAAAGATCAGAGCAGCCATGTTTTGAACTTTCTGAAGTTTCTGTAGTAGATACTGAGATATACCATACAGCTAAGCACTGAATTTAGTCTAGTCTTGAAAGTGCTAAGGACCACACAAGTTTTTTAATGGCATCAAGTAAGTGAGATTAGAAATGCCCACTCTATTTCCTCTTTACAAACCCAGTAGATACAATGGATTCACAGATGCAGCAAAAAAAATAAATTCCTTTGAATGAGGGCCTCAAGGTAGCTTATTTCTTAGCTAATTGAGTTACCCTCTTTAAATATAGTCATACTAATAATAATAAAAACAGTAAAAGATAAATTACAACTGGTGCCTTGCATGCATGATGGTATAATGAGAATGTAATGTGGTGAAAGTCTTTGTGTTATGATCAGAATGGCTTCAGTGTTATTATTCATATGCAGCGTGTTACATGTCATTTATGACTTCACATCAGAAAAGCACCTCTCCATGGATAGTTCAAGCATCACCTTCAATTGGGAATCATCAGCATACAGTTGATGACACACTGGATATTGATCTGTGACACTTGAGAGGAGCTGAGTGAATTGAATGAAGAGCATAATGTCTGAGAACAGAGCCTTGTGGAACACCAAAGATCATTTGGGCTGGAATGCTTTCCATTTGTGTCCTAACTTGGACTTAAACTAAGACTGTATTATGAATATGAAAGAAATATGCACAGGACATGGTGAAGTATTATAACAGGGTCTGTTGTGTTAAATGCTGCAGACAAGTCATGGAAGGTGAGAACTGTAATCTTTCCATTATCCAAAGCAGAGAAAAGGGCAGTTTCAGTACTATGGTGAGGTCATTATGCTGCCTGTACATTGCTAAAAAGACTTTTTGAATTCAGATGAGATACATGCTAGAGTATAACAACCTTTTATAAGATTTTTTAATTGAATGAGAGGTTAGAAACAAGGCAGTGGTTCTTTAAATCATTAGGATCAAGTATCAATTTCTTCAACAGAGGCTTTACAATATAACTTTTAAAAATGTTTGTAATTCTGTTGAAGAGAGAGATGTATTTATAACATCAGTTAGTGAAGGCAGTATTAAATTTAATATTAAATCTAAGCTCTCAAGCATGATCATTCTCATCAGCTTGCATTATGTGATGATTCACTGGGCAAGTACAAAATTTTGACCATTCAGAAAGCTCTTTACAGCAATCATCTGTTAAATAATAAAAAATGGAATAATTACTTATTAGAAAGCTCGTTGTGGAATATTGGGACCGGATAGAGCATTATTGCATAAAAAAGTTTCGGAGACGATATTAAAAAAGGGTCCATATCGAGGAAAATTAGATTCAGGTTAAGAGAAAGCAAAATTCTGAGTTAAAACAGAAAACAAGTTAAATCCAATAGAAATTAAGTATAAATAGAACAAAAACAATAACAATTGTGAAAAAGAAATATACCATGGAAATGTGTGGAAAGAAGTTATTGTGTCCAAAATGAACAATAAAATTACAGCTATCAGAAACAGGAAATATAAATGTTGCTGAAAATCATTATGATTGTACAAGAAACAAAAACTAAATTTTATTATATCTTATTGATATTTTTATTAAAAGTCAGTGATATTACAATCACAAAATATCACTATATTTTCAGAATTTTTGACAAACTCCTAAGTGAAATTTCAATCACAAATTCTCACATATTTTCAGAAATGTTGGTAGTCAGTAACATTTCAATCACAAAATTTCAATGACATTTTCAGAAATTTTGGTTAAAATCGCCTAAAATACAATAATTTTATTGAGAAAAGGACATTTGAATCTAGAAAAAGCTTCACAGCTTCTGACTTTTCACAAGGTTGAAAAGCTTAAGAGTCAAAACTTACTTTACTAAAGAAAGGAATTTCTGTTTAATATGATTGACTGCAAATAATTAATTAGCAGGTAACAATAATCATTCCAGAAATTTAAGTATTTAATAACACTTATTGTCTGAATTGAATCCACTTATTCAGTTTTTTATCATATGTTCCACAAGACACACAGTTTTTGTCAACTACACCTTGGCAGAAACTTCCATATATATCCATCACTTGGCATCCATTTGTGTTTCTGTCTGTATGTCTCTGAGCTCAATCTAGATTAACTTTAAGTTCTAAAGTACAAGATTTTTACTTTCATTTGTTTCAATATATTTTATCCCATGCTCTTTAGATTAGCTTCTATATGCAGTTATCTTTAGCTAAGTAAATAAGAAAAGCCAAATTAATGTACAGGATAGCCAATAATAGTGCTTCTGAATATTTACAATCACCATTCAAGTATAGGCTACCTGGAAATACTCCCAACCTGCAATCAATGTCTACCAAACATTACAAAATTCCCAAACCAAATAAGGAATTATTTTAAAAAAAAGTTTCCAATACTCTGGAACTTTGCTCTGGAATAGTATCTCATCTTTCCAAACCCAGTATATACAATGGCTTTAGAGATGCAGCAAAAATAAATAAATTCCTTTGAATGAGGGCCTCAAGGTAGATTAGTTCTTAGCTAATTGAGTTACCCTCTTTAAATAAAGTCATAATAATAAATAACAATAATAATAATCATTATTGAATCTCTGAGGCAGGTTTGATTAGCTTTCCTTTGTAAGCTTCTTAAGACAAGTGGTGTTTGTGGACCACACACTAAAATGTATCTGGTATTTAAACATGAAAATTTCCTTAATGTAGATGAAATGTTTTTTATGAGAGTAGTTGTTTTCTTTCTTTCTTTTTTCCAGAAAATTTGCCTGGAGGATTACATGTGTAAAGCGCTGATGCAGGACAGAGCAGACTTTGTTCAGCTGTTTCTCGACCAAGGTGTGTCATTTACAAAATTTGGCACTAAAGAAAGACTTTATCAGCTATATTCTGAAGTAAGTGTATTTATATTTGCAAGTGATAGCAAAATTAGAATATTCTTGTAGGTGTTACATAGCTGTATGAGTTTCCATAACCATAACTAAACCATAGGTCAGCAGCATTCAGTCTTCTCATGGGACATACAAAATATCTGCTTCAGCAGGAGTTCATTTAAATTACTTAGGGTTATACAGACAATACTACCAACTGTGATTTTCATTACAATAGAATTTCAAGTTCTGACAAAAAATGTTATTGTTAACAAACAGGTCCAGTGGTAGATTTGAACTTTCACCATGGAAGATACAGCTTCTGACTCTAACAGCAATTCAACATCCCTATTTCCTTTATATCTTGTTCTTTACAATAACTTGATCCTGGCTTTTAATTTCTTCTTCAAATATGAAACTTTGTTAACAGCATATTAGAGGAATACATAACAGAAGTCCAAGTGAACCAATCTAAAAAAATTGTTGCCACATCATTTGGTTTGTTTTCGTGAAAACAGTACAGAAAGTTTATCTGTTTTCCAAGACAGATTTCACCATCAGTGGCCTTCCAAGAGAGGGACTGAGGCCAAACTTCTTCAAATGTCAATTAACTGATTTTGCCTGATCAGATCACTTTTTATGAGATTTATCAAATATCAATCTGCTCTGTGACCTATTAGTGGCTGAGTAACTCCTTGGAGTTTTCCCACCTCATGAAAATATACTCTGCCTATTTATCCATCTAAACATCAATCTCTCATAGATTTGTATATATTGCAATTCAGTTGTCCAATGTCATGGACAACGACATCCTTTATGACCATGCATTTTTCAATGTTAATAATTTTAATTTTGGTGTCAGATACTCATGTTCAGGGGGACTTTTCATGAGGAGTGATACTTTTAATATAACTAATGCAAAAATGTTTAAAAAGCCTAAAAAAAACTGAAGATTTTAAAACATGTATTCTGTTTTGGGTAATGAAGCTGCAAATAGCAGAGACTGATGTTAGATCAAAAATAAGCTGACACTTTTTTTTCCTGTGAAGGAAATATGTCATAAGGTGTGTCAATAAAAGTGGATTTTAAATGGCTTTCTAATGATGCATATATCATTCAATGTTTTAATAGTTATACAAATATGGTAAAAAAAAAACAACAAACTTGACCATCTGATCTGATCTGACTCACCTTCAAATTGTCTGTTACCTTTAATTCATAGATTACATGTTTAATTGATTTCAGAAACTCATATGTTACCTTTTTGTAAAGAAATTTTAAAAAGCAGCTGGCAATACATACACTTTGTTCATATTTGTATATTTGGTAAAGTTATCACCAAAAATGTGTAATGCATAATTATGACATGATTTACAAAATTATTAAAAAAATTTAAAAATTGACATTACCATGTACAATTCATTACAATATTTAAAACAGCATGGTCCATTTTGTAAAAATGAACATTTACAGATTTGTAGCTTTCATGCTTAGAAAGATATTGAGATTTCAGTTTCAGATTAAATGATTATTGTATGCTGCTTTACTGATGTTTAGTAAAAGACTTTCAAGGTGGTTCATTATTTGTTTGGTTACGTTGTATGCAGGATTCGAAAATATAGTAACATATGTAAAATAATTAACCTGGAAATTGAGTTTTCTAGAAAGCAATACAAATTTAATTCCATATGGCATACATATTAAGGAACATTTATATATATAAGGTTACTCTAATGGTAATGGGAATGATAACATTAACATTTTGGTATCATTGTAATCGCCATTCAAAGATCAACAGCTGGGTAATATATAATATAATATATGACATAGGGTAAAAAAGTAACACAGTTTATAAATACATATGTTGTTATGAAATAGACTAGCTTCATGTTCCTGATAATGTCCAGTTTGAGGACATAATCGCAACAACTAATTATAGCCAGGGATTGAAGAGACAGAACATGTAGCATTATCAGGTAAAAACAGACAACTTAAAGCTAGAGTTTCATAGAAGGTATAACCGATTTCATATTCATTAATATTATTTGGACCTATACTACAAAATGTAAAGCACATTTGAAATAAACATAGTAATATTATTCATATTGAAACATTACAAATATATTATGGAAATGTTTCAAATATTAAATTAATTCAGTTTTAAGAATACCACTTTATGATTGTATTCAGCCTAAATACTATTTCAATGACATGCATGAAGAGGTAATTGTATAAATAGGACAAATTTTTTTTAGTATCTATATAGGCAGATTTTTGAAAAATGAATACTCCTATTTTTAAAAATATTAATTACAATAATAATTAAATTACTGAATATTATATTGTTAGGTATAAATTATCATACCAAAGTTGCCTTCATGTTTCTGAACATATAGAGTAATTCTGGGACATTAATCAATAAATTTAGTGGTATTAAATAAACAGATCATGTGGCATTTTATGATAAGCAAAAGACAACCTACAGGTAGAGTTTTCCTAGATTTCACAGATTTTACATTCATCAGTATTAAATGTACCTGGCTTGCAATACTTATAGTACATTCTATAAAACTGAATTCCTTTTATTAATATTGAATTGTTACCAGTGGGTTTGGCAAAGGCACGGGATTTACTGTGACAAGCTTCATATCAGCTGGTCTTGCATGCAGTTGAATGAATCAAGGGAGGCAACTCAGACATATATATATATATATATACAATTTTACATTGTAGAATAGTTATCTCACTTGTATCTGTTCCTATGATGCTAATACTGGAAACAATTGTTGGGAAAAAGCTCTTCAAGGAAAATTAACATTAACATGTTGATATCGTTGTAAGTAAAAGCAGAGGATTTATGATTAAAATTATGATGCAAAATATGCTATTGGAGAAAAGAGAAGGGAACGGTGACATCAGTTCACTATAATACATATCCACCATTTGTTGTGAAAGGGAAATTATGCAAACAGATAAGAATCAACTTTGATGGCTCTCGGCTGTACAACTGGAAAAGAACCTAAAGACAAATATTGAGGACAAGTTGGACATGTTCACTGCTGAATACAAGACGTTGGTAGGGAGGATATCAAATTTGAATTCCCTCAATTTGTAAAGTAAGATGATGCAACATGTTCAAAAAGTGTTAGTGAAAAGAAAAGATTATGTTTAATGGGACGTCAATCAAAGTATTATTGTCTAGGAGTGGTAAGGGAGAAAAAGTGAAGAAAACAGAAAGAAAAAAAGATCATCCCATACAGGATTTCAGTTACCCCTGGGATGAGTTGACCTTTTGTTGCTAAAGGGAAATTAAGCTGAGTATTTGACTCTGTATGAAACTGACCATCAGCTAAGTTGCACAGGTGGAAAAGATGTCAACTATGAAGGATGCACATAGCCACATAGGGAACAGTGAATAGTTGATCATCACATGCAGGACTTCAGTTCCCTGCAGAATGTATCCTCCGTTTGTTTCAAAAGAGAAATTATGTTTACTATTTGACTATGTGCAATACCCTAACTGAGAGCAATATGTCACAAAGATGGAAAACAATTGCAATGTAAGGTAGAATCATGACCACATAAATAGAATATTGAGGATTTGCAATTAAATAATTATAATGCTAAAAATGAAAAAAATGTGATTAGAGAAAAGTGAAGGAAACAGTGAAGAGAAGAGCTGATGTCAGATGCAGGACTCCAGTTCACCATAACACATTATCCACCATTCATTATAAAAATTGAAATTAAGCAAACAGATGACAGTCAAACTTGATGGTTCTCAACTATACTAAAGTGGACAACAACCACCAGACAAATATTGAGGAAAGTTGGACACAATCACTGCTGAATACAAGAAGATGACAGCTAGTAGTAGTGATTTCACCTTTGAATTCCTTGAATTTGAGAAGCAAGATCATGCAAACTGTTAAAAGTCAGAAAGTTCAAACAAAAGAATATGTTTACTGAAACATCAAGCAAAGTATCATTGTCAAGGTGCGGTAAAGGAGGAAAAGTGAAGGGAATGGTAAAACAAGCCAATCATCCCATGCAGGACTTAGTGCCCCATTGAATGTATCCACAATTTGTTGCAAAAAGGGAAATTACTCTTACTATTTTACTATGTATGACATTCTTAGGACCAAAAGCTACTTCACACAGGTGGGAAACAATTAAAATGTGAATAATGAGGATAACCACATAAATAGAATAATGAGGATTTACAATTAAAATTGTAATGCAAAATATGTGATTGGAGAAAAGTGTGGGGAATGGCAAAGAGCTGATCAACCTATGCAGGACTTAAGTTCACTGTGACATGTATCCACCATTTGTTGTGAAAGGGAAATTATGCCAATGCATCAGAATCAAACTTGATGGTTCTCAGCTGTAAAACTGGACAACAGCCAGGAAACAAATATTGAGGACAAGCTGGACATGTTAACTGCTGAATAGAAGAAGTTAACAGGGAAGGATTTCGCAATTAAATTCCATTAATTTGTAAAGGTTAAAAATTTGTAAGTGAAAAACAAAGATTATGATTACTTGAACATCAAGCAAAATATTATTGTCTAGGAGAGGTAAGGGAGGAAAAGGTGAATGGAATGGTAAAAAGAGCTGATCATCCATGCAGGACTTTAGTTCCCCCTGTGATGTATCCATCGTTTTTGCAAAAAGGGAAATTATGCAAACGGAAAAGAACCAAACTGGATGGCTCTTGCCTGTACAACTAGACAAGAACCTGTAAACAAATATTAAGGACAAATTGCACATGTTCACTGCTATATACAAGAAGTTGACAGGGAAGGATTTCACATTTGAATTTCATGAATTTTTAAAGTAAGATGTAAAGGAAGATGAAAATTACTCTTACTATTTCATATGTATGTAATTCTTACTGAGAGCTAAGTCGCACAGATGGAAAACAATTAAAATGTGAATGAATAGCATAACCAAATAAATAGAATGTTGAGAATTTACAATTAAATTTATAATGCAAAGAATGTGAGTCAAAAAAAGTGAAGGCAACAGCAAAGAGCCAATCATCCCATGCTGGACTTCATTTCTCCATGGGATGTATGCACCATTTGTTATGAAAGGGAAATTACACAGATGGAGAAGAATTAAACTTGATGGCTCTTGGCTGCAAAACAATCAGCAGATACCTGCTCAATGTGCCAAAATGTAGATAGGGTTAACATATCAGAATCTTCACTAGTAATGATGGATCAAATGGCATGACTTTGAAACTAGATTGAATGAACAGTGAATGCCAGTTTAATGATTGCTTTATATGAAGACAAAGAATCCAAGTATGGAATAAATCAATTATCTTTTTTACCCTTTTAATAATGATGTGAAGGTACTATACACTTGTTTTTGTGCCTATCTAATTGCCAAAAGCTTGTTGCAACTGTTGGTTTACAGATATGTGACAATATTTTTGTCCTGGCAAGGAAATATTCTTAGGATAGGTTACTGTGTCTTTAACACAAACCAGTTGATTATGGCCATGGCAGGTTTTCTTTCATTTACAGTTATTTCATTAGCAACATTGATTTTGGGGGTTTTGCAACTGGTAAAGGCTTTGTTAAGTAAAATAATGTTGCTACATTTATGCAGATTGATTTGTGGGAGTATTATCAGTAATGTACATGATAAAATTATAGTAATAAAAACACTTCATAGTTTGAATGAATGAACATCATTACAAAATATTTAGTGTACTATTTTTGACAGAATATAAATCTCCCAAAAAACCAGAATAATCCACTGTATAACATGTTTCCTGTTAGGGATAGTTTTTCTTTGGATGAAAGAACTACATATGATATATAATATTTATTCATATCACATGGTTATTCATCATATTTAGTATTGGCATGTCATGTGACATGGTCATTCTTTATGTAGTGTGGTCTTGTCATGCCATATGATCATTCATCATGTAATGTGGTCATGTCATGTCACATGGTCATTCTTTATGTAGTGTGGTCTTGTCATGCCATATGATCATTCATCATGTAGTGTGGTCATGTCATGTGACATGGTCATTCTTTATGTAGTGTGGTCTTGTCATGCCATATGATCATTCATCATGTAGTGTGGTCATGTCATGTGACATGGTCATTCTTTATATAGTGTGGTCTTGTCATGCCATATGATCATTTATCATGTAATGTGGTCATGTCATGTCACATGGTCATTCTTTATGTAGTGTGGTCTTGTCATGCCATATGATCATTCATCATATAGTGTGATCATGTCATGCCACATGGTCATTCTTTATATAGTGTGGTCTTGTCATGCCATATGATCATTCATCATATAGTGTGATCATGTCATGCCACATGGTCATTCTTCATGTAGTGTGGTCTTTGAGTGTCACAAGGTCATTCATCATTCAGTGTGGTCATGTTATATCACTTGGTCATTTTTCATGTCATTTTTAGGTCATACTGTCATTCTCTTCCAGTTGCATGAACATGTCATTATTAACTTTATTGTGACATCATAATGTTAAGTTCCATCCATCATGCTGTTGAAATGACACTTGTACAATTCTGAAGCACATCAAATTAAATTTTATTTTGTAAAATTATTATTGATATAAATACCTCATCAATACTCAAATGTATGATGTATATTGTCTGTAATTAAATTGAGTGTATTCCAATCAATACATGTTTGAGAAAAATGTGTCTTTCCATTCAGTGCATCAGAATATTGAAAATTGGACTTAAGTAATGTTCTATGAGGTGTGTAGTTCAGTTTAGAAGTGTTACAAAACAGGGGCACAGTTGGCTGGAGCTGCTTTTGGCTGGGAACAATTAGTTGCATGTGTGTGATTTGGATTTTTAACATAGTTTAAAAACATTTCAGTCATATTACCATGTTGTCTGCAATGTGGCAGTTTATAGTTATGTATAGCACTGGGGCATCATGCTGCATAAATGTAGCATCACATCCCATCCAGTCACATTATCCAGATACCAGGCCAACCAGACCTAACACTAACCACTTAATGCTGAGTGTGAGGAATTGGTTAATATTGTCTCTGTTTTCAGCATCCCCCAACAGACTTTTACTATAGACAAATAGAGAAGTTCCGTACAAAAAAGAAAAGAAACATTTCTGGGTACTGCATTTGCTGTAGAAAACAAGAAAATGATGGAAACGTAAATGGAAACAATAAAGAACTAGCCATGTTGGCTTCAGTTGGCAAGTTCATAGCTGATCTGCTTAGAGATGAATCCATGAATACATTCACTGGTGAGTTAATTTAGAACCAGAAATTCTTTTGTAATGATTTTAAAGAGAAACTAAATCCAACTTTCTTGTAGTCACTTTGAAAACAATGCATGTGTATAGAAATATTTTATTCCTATATCCTAAGTTGGTGACCATATTAACCCTCAGTTCATAAACTTTTGGCAATGATATATTTTTTGTGTGGGGAAACTCATTTATAAAACTATGTTTCTATAAAAACAATTTAACCACTTGGATCTACTTTTCCAAATCTGTCATTATTTCAAGATTCCATTATTGTTTGTTTAATTGAGTCTTTGTTCTGGATCAGATCATTTAAATTTGCATATGAAGAAACTTGATGAGATGATTTCTCAAGAAGAGTACACCTTTTAAAGTCTAGAGTGAGTCACCATGACATACTTTGCCCAAATGCTAGCATTATTATCAATATTTATGTTCACAATTAAATAGACACTTAATGTATGAAAATGAAAAAGAAATCATTTTTAAAATCAGAATTATTAATTTTCAGTTTCTTGTGTATTGATCTTCATGGTGACTTTTTAATTTTGTTCAAATATAGTACATTAACATCTTAAGTATACAAGGTACAATTAAGCCTGTCAAAGATTATACTGACTTTTTAACTTCTGCATCATTTTTAAATTATATGTGTGCCTTCATAAAAATCTACATCTAAGTTAATTGGTTACAGATTGGGGTAGGGGTGGTGGTGGAGGTGAACAACAAAAGAAAATTACTGCTAAGTAAAAGATTTTGGGTCCTGCGATAAAAATAGCTGATTATAATGTAGCACTTTCAATATATGAATAACCTTAGATCATTAGTAGATAAATATAACAGCATTGATTTTTATTTGCCATACTGAATTTTGTATCAATATTCAGAGCTTTTTGTCCTTTTTAACAGATTGCTTCAGTAAAACAGCTAAAACACAAAATGATGCAACATTAGATCTAAAGTTTCACTTATTGTTTTCTAATATAATTTGGTTTATATCAGTACATAAAAATTCCAAAATCATTTGCACATCTGCCATTTTGTTTGCATTAGATTATTTTAAGAAAGGTCAAGGTTAACAAATCTTCATACCTGTCGTAATTATATGTAGAAGTACAACAGGGGATCAATCCATACAGTTGCATCCTGATGCATTACCATGTACTTAAATGATGTCAGATAATATATTTTATTTTTATTTGTATCTAAATAAAGATTTTATGTTTTCATCAGACACAGCATAAACAAACATTTAATACAAATTTTAAATGGTTGATTATCATTTTAAAAGTTTCTAATTTTTTTTAGAAGATATGTATCATTTCAAAATCTACATTATGACAAACTTATTAAACAATGTATTCTAATTGGTCACTGTTGGGAGCATGATATTGAGAAATATGCTTTGAAACAAATTGGTATACACCCTTGGATATCAGCTTTAATGTTTATTATTTGTCTTTGAAGTTATTTTACATAGATTATAATGTAATCAGATTCAGCAAAAAAATAAATTAGCACTTAGTGACCTTGCATATTCATAATTTGAGACATTTAAGTTGACATTACCAGAATTGATATGTCTCTCATACATATGGAATGTTGATACAGCTCATTTAATAATTTCAAATAAATATGAAATCATTATAATTTTGCATTACAAATACTGTAATAAATAATACCTATGTCAGAAACTGATCTATAGCTACTAATATTACATGTGGAAATATATCATTAAAATTTTTACATCTGGTAGATCTTCGTTATCCCTGAACTTGATTCTTCATTCTTGCCATATTTCTTTCAATAAAATTATCCAACAGGAACACATGTCACATACTTTACAGCATGGGGCCCATGTCTTCCACAGATCAAATTGGAAAAGTGTACTACTTGAACACTTCCATTCACTGTCAGGTCAAAGATAAAGATACCAATGCCATGGTTTGTGTGTTGGTAGAAGATGAGCATTTGATAATTTTGTTCCTATTAACTTTTCACCTTTAGGAGCCAGTAGTATGGACTGCAATTGTTTAATCAGATAAATGAGTACTTACATGGAACGTCTGACTGATAAAAAGTATCCAGTATGCAGCTAGAGAACTGTATGTAGATAATTTAGGCAACCTGTTATAATTTTTAACATGATCAATTTTTGATAATAATTTAGCAGTTGCCCAGCTTGACTTTCACATTGGGAACATAGTTGCCTAGCATCAAATTTTGGTGGGTAATGGCTTATGGACAATGTATTTTTTTTTCTATCCCTGTACTGTGTAATGACAGATCTTGGTAACTCCTGATCTGCCAGTGTATAGTATGTGATAATAGATCTGGGTCTTTAGTTTGATTGGGAGAATATTAGATACTGCTAAGGTTAAATCAATACTTGCTGACTTATAATCTTGAAATCATGTGATGATTCCATCATGATAGCATCAATATAACATTACTGTTTTCTTAGGTGTATTGTTGCACAATGAACTTTGGGAGAACTGAATGTCACATGATGCAACAAATTTTATAATTTCAATCATGTAATGTGAAAGAAAATATTAAATCAATAAAAAGTGAATGAGACCCTAGAAATTCTTAAGTGATTAACATGTTGTGATTGTCTGTACTGACTTTTGGTTATTGTGTTCTAAATATTTTTGTCATATTAAAAGAAGAATAACTCCTGAATACAGTATATGTATTTCTTTGTGTATTTTATAATACAGGTCTTGGATATGCATCCCATACATTGTGAATTTGTAAAATTATCTCAGCTATTATGGTATGGGCAATAAGTGATTAGGTTATTTTTCCATACTTTTCTATGTAATTATCCTTACATAGTGGTAGAATTTCAGCTGAGAGTAGCACCAGAATTTACCCACAAATCTTTTATTTTAAGTGATTTTATAATGCTTGGACTCTTATGTTTCAAAAATATTAAAAGTTCAAAAACTAGTAATCATCTTTAGTACAGTAGCTTTCAAATACATGGTGGTGTTTTTGGTTTGAACCAAATACTCAAACAATGCAGTTAATGTCAGGCAGAGTGTCATGAAAGTACAAGAAGCTTCCAAGAAATGTGACTAATTTCTTTATGAACTTGTTCAAAATCAAATGAATCAATATGGATTGAATTTAAATTATAATTTTCAGTTCAAAATATTAATATACTTTCAGAGCATGAATTTAATATGGAAGATAAAAAGTCAGAACAAGAGAACCATAACAAGAGGGACCAAGCAGAAGGAAATTGCCATTGTCTGTGGCACTGTTGGGCTAGTAAGTGCAAGGGAGATAATTCATTCTGAGGGAGATAATTAGATACTACATGTAATTAGATGCTTGTCCTAATAAATTAAAGATAGCATAATGTCAACATGCAGGGTTTATAACAAAGGGAAGAATTTTGGTGGTTAAGCAAAGGATTATCTACTATTAGACAAGGTTTACAATGAAGAGGCAAAATTTTGTCATTGTAGTACATATTTATATATAGTCTATGAATTAAAATGGAGAATACTATTTTGATAAGCATGGGCATATCTTTCAGTACTAGTAGACATTCATATTTTCTAATCATGATTCTAATCTATACATATCTCTACATTTCAGCAGATCAATAAACTATTTCTAGGCTTTAAAAGCAGAAGATTCTGTAACTTACACCACTTAAGACCATGATTTTATGATTTTAGTTGGAAAATGGCAAATAACATTTGCATAATGATTTTAAAAGGACATAAAAATGATTACATCTGTTCTTGAAGCTTGTTACTATTTGATGCAATGCAGTGTAACAGTTTATCAACTGGTCACCATGTTGAGGTGAGTACAGGCTGGACCAGAGTGCAGATACAATTTTGTTTTGACCATAAGTAAAAAGAAATTAGGAGAATGACATCTGACATTCAAAAATTTGGAAGTGTATTAAATATCACTACATGTGAAGATAAGTAGAATATTTTCTATTTTCTATACCTAATGTTAATTGCTTGCACAGAAATATTTCACATTGTGAACCAGCAGTTTTAACAGTTCTGTAGAGATAACTAGCACATGGAGGTTCAATTAATGAGAAAATAAATTTCCACTTGTCTACATGGATCTGTTAGGAAATTTTGACCATTTGCTTCATAATTAATAAGCTTTGCAATATAAAACTATTCACTAAAATGATGTACATATAGGTTTTGGTTCATTTGGTTCTGTACTTTTTACTTTGGCTATTTATATTTACTTGAGCTATTACTGAAAAGTATTTTATATTCAGTTATAAGGCCTAAAAAAAATTTCTAACTCACTTATCCAGTACCCTATTCTGCCCAGAATCAACATAAGCCAGTATAGGTACAACTGACATGCACAATTCAGCAAACCCATACAGAAGATGCTTAGTTTTAGCTGAGAGTAAGGAAAGACAAAAATTTGATTTACAAAGATCAAGCTTAGACTTCTCATCTACATATTGCATGCTAAATTTAATGATCTGAGTAACATGTTTAAAGTACATGTAATAAAATAAAGCAACTGACTTCTGCTTGTATCGTTGGGCTTTTCAGATGTTATAAAGATTCAGGAGCACATTATGTTCAGTTTAAGAACAAGACAAAAGGTCTGAAGGACTAGCATTGGTAAGAAAATTTCAATTCTGGACCTTGGATCATAGTAATTTAAAGACCCTTATAACAGTGAAATACAAGCTTACTGAGAGGGTGATGTTGCATATTGTCACTCTCTCAAAATAGTTCAACTTGAATGTTACTCACTTCACCATTGTTGGCTCAAATGTGGTTTACACCAAACATCTTGGACATTTTTCATTCAGATTTTGATCCCCTGAAACCATTTTTTAACATCTACTGGATCTTGGAGCTGTTAAAATTCTACCATGTGAATATAGGGAAAAATTTTCTGTTAAAAATAATGGTCAAGATATTAAACATCAAAGTTGAACAGAAAATAATGACAGTAAAAGATACAAACATGGGTAACAAAAACTCCATATCATAGAATTATGAAGACTTTAAAGAGTTTCATGACAGTTTAATCCATTGATAAGACAGGAAGTTTTCAGTTATAGTATCATTTATTTTCTTGGATCTCAATTTGCATGCTTTTGTTTGAGAAAAGGACATTTTGGTCAGTACTTAAATTTGTGGTATTACCTGTTACTGTATATATGCTTGTAGGTTTATTTAAGCAGCCAAAAATACTAAGCTAATGAGTTTATTAAAGTATATTTAAATCTTTCTTATTTTTTTCTATCCACAAAGTTACACCTTCAGTTACTTTTTTTTTAGTTTTCTGTTTTATTATTCAGAATTTTTTTGTGTGCAGTTTATTAAAATGAATAATGTTTGTCATCCAAAACAATTACCAAGTCTACAATTTGAATTAAATAAAAACTATGAATTATTGTTGATTGATTGATTTGAGATTAACATTTCACCATCACAGTTCAAGCAATATGTTGCCAATCAGGAACACAGATTTTGGTTTCACATCTTATTTACATGGAGATAATAATATAATAAACAGAACCAAAACCTACAAATATGTTGGAATCCTGAAGTTAGATAAATTCAACCCATTCATATACTTTTAATCACTTCAATAACATTCAAGTTAGTATAACACAGTAGTTTTCAATTCCATGCCTTTCAACCACACTGGACAGCTGTAAAAATATATTTTCTTACAATTGAATCTATTTTTTAAACTTTTTTTGTATATATATATATATATATATATATATATATATATATATATATATATATATATATATATATATATATATATATATATATATATATATATATATTATCCCGGTAATAGGTTGACCATTGGGTCGGGGAACCATCCAAAGGTCACCTTACAATCAAATATTTCTTGATTCCAGATAAACTAGGGATAGTAGATATAAAGTATATTAAAAGAAAAAAAAAGACAAAACACACACACACACATACACACACACACACACATGCATATGGCACACAATCTCTTTAGATTGCCTACTCAATGTAACTAGACAAATACATGTTGGTTACACAGGATTTTGAAAATAGTGTTTTGTTCCTGTTTACCATCCAATCAGATACAAGTTACCTATTCATCTGTTGAGGTCCATTTTGTAAGAAATTGGTCCTCTTTTTTGTTTATCTTAGCAGCATATTTTTCAACAATCTTATACATTACAACTGTCTGCTTAAAAACATAAATGGAAAGATTTTTCATATTGAATCTGCAAGTGTAAATGTAATATTTTACCAAAATAAGTAAGAAATTACACACAATATGTCCAGTTGTTCACTTCCTAAAAGTGTTTCTTTTTTGGACAAATGTATAATATTTGGGCAAGAAGGTGCAAAGTGTTCAATAAAACTGTACCAGAACTGTGAAGTAATATTGCAATCATAGAAGAGATATTCAATATTTTCATTCTCTCTCTTACAAAACGTACATTTGTTGTCGTCCAATATGTTAATTCTTTTCAAAAAATCATTAGTAGCGATTATTCTGTGGAATAATTGAAAGTTGAAAGAGATCAATTTGGTATCTTTGGTACAAAATTTTGCCCTGCTATAAATCTCACACCACTCCTCCCTACTTATATTTGTATTCAATATTTGCATCCAAAATTCTTGCTTAGCAGTATGTTGCCTTTTAGCCCTTTTTAAAAGATCTTTGTAAACAAACTTGAGTGAATTATGTTTTTGCAGGTCCATTATTTTATCCTACTGCCTTTCAAAATTATTATGTACTAAATGGTTTTTTATGGCATCTTTCCATGCTTTTGGAATTTTGGATATTAAGGAGAAGTATTTCAGGAAGTCACCACTTCTAGTTTTTCATTTTATCATTTCAAAAGGTAATAAATTGCCATGATCATCTACTAGATCATTCAAAATTTTAAAACCGGCTTCTATCCATGATTTGCATTGATAGAAGATTCTAGGGGGGATAAAATTAAAAATACTCATGGATAAGAACTCATTTGCACTTTGCAGTTCCTCTTTCCAATAAGATACTGCCATTATGACATCTATCCAAACACTGTTTTTAATGAGCTTACTAAATTCTTCTAATTTCCTTCTTACTAAGTTCCAAATATCCTTTTCATTTCTTAGTATAGTTGTATTGACTAAGTTCTGCCTAGCCCCGTTTTCATTTTCCAGCAATCTTTTTAACCATCTTATCTTAATATACCTAATAAATGAGAATATATGAATCATATTGAGTGCTCCCTCATTCTCTGGGGCTACTAATATATCATGTTTAATTCTCTCTACCTTTCCACCCCATACAAATTTAAATAATGTACCATTTAGTTCTACTTTAACTTTGGCTGATGGATTTGGAAGTGCTGAGAAAAGTTGTATAAATATGGGCAGAAAAAGGGTTTTTACAACAATTACCTTAGCAACAACTGAAAGATGTCTTTGACTCCAGCTTGCCAATATTTGTTTTGCCTTTGTTAGTTTCTTTGACACCTTCGATTACTTTCTGACAACCAAGAGTCATAAATTCAATTTAGATCCTCTTTGGTTTGGATATCATCATCATTAAGCTTGTAACCAAAACATGTGACCACTGAGTTGCCACTTGCTCAATGCATACAGCAAGCAGTGACCAGATTTGGTGTGTTCAGAGACTGTGAAAGTGCAAAGGAATATGTTACCTAACTGGGAAACAATGGAATCACACCTTGGTTTGAGACTGCTTCATCTACAAACCAACTTCAATCACCAGAATTTACTTAATGCTTTATTAATCAAACTCAATTCATGCTGAATGGATAACTCATGTGAAAATGTGTGAAAGATTAGACCTATTTATATGTGGCTTGGGATTTCTGGACTTGTTATATTCAATCATTTTCCTAGAAGCAATACATTATACATATTGCTTTATTGTTGCATTATTTTTTCGTGTGTCATGAAACCACTATCTGTTTGATGTGAATACATCCACCTCCAGAGTGGAAATTATTAATATGATGCAGTCCAAATTGCACTTGCTTAGTAGAACAGTCATCTTCACCAAGGATGCCATGCTGTTTGGATGTTAAAAAATCAAGTCACCAGGAAAAGAATCTGCCTGTTGAACCAATATGTAATGCATATAGCAGTTTTCCATCTTCAATTTTTTTGTTGTTGAGAATACCTTGCTGTTACACTATCCATTTCATAATTAAATATTCATGTCAGTAAGTTATTTTCTTCTTTAGAATTTCAGTTTTTTAAGAGACATAAAATACGTTGTGTATCCTACCCTTTACAGGATTTGGATACATTTTTATATCTAAAATATTCAGCTAAAATACACTGGATACACTTTAGTGTAATAAAGAAGTCACTATGAATGACTAACAACTTCCTCTCTCTCTGTGTTGAAAATAAGATAGTCAAAAGAAAACTATTTCGAATTGTTGCTATCATTGTATATTTAAATTTATGTGTGCTCTTGCTCTCACTGTAATACCATGTGTATTTACATTTGTTTTCCTACCAAAAGGTTTCAACAATAAATATCTTTACTGACAAAGGAAAACTACAAGTAAAAGGACATTGATTAATTATCTAGTGTATATACAATGACATACATAGTGTGCACTGCTTTAAAATAAAGTTAATACATTTTATATATATATATATATATATATATATATATATATATATATATATATATATATATATATATATATATATATATATATATATATATAATTTATATGTTGTCATTATTTCTTTAATTTAACAGAATAATGTCAGAATTGTTTGTTTGCCCATTCAAAAAGAATTAAAAATTATAGATTATGGACCCGAAATAAAACTGATTCTAACTGTACTTATCAATGGAGGAGGAAAGAAAACATCAGAATTTTCAAGTTTTTCACCCTACAAGACTCTGTGAGAAGCTTAGATCTTCATCTCAAAAGAGCATTCCAGGGTCCCAGTTTACAGGACCATCTGCTTTGTGGCATTTGAGGACCCTCCTGAATGCCTCCACACAGAATAGGTGTCAAACAATCTTCATGTTCAGGTGTGGTGATACACTGCTCATTTCTGCTATAAGTATTGTGTTGCTCCCACCCATTAGGAACATAGAGCACTATACAAGTGTTTGCTCTCTCTCTCTCTCTCTCTTACTAAAGCATGTGGCTTCATCCAGATAAAAAGGTGGAGCATCACACAAGCATGTTTCTGTCCCCTGTTGAGGAGGCTGCACATATTGTGTATAGTCCCCTCTCATGAAAGAGGTAATGCACCACTCCCAACATTTTAAGGTTAGTATGTTGTGCCTTTCAGATTGGAGGTGTCTGCACTGCACCCTTATGAGTGATGCTCCAGTTGAAGATGACATATCACTCTATTGCCTCTCATATGAAGATAGAGTATGTACTGTACTCTGATTAGACTAGGAAAGGGGAATGGATTAGTTCCCCAACCCCCTTTTCTTTTATCCCAATAATTCTTATTAGATTTTGGTCCCTCAACCTGATTGGTCTTGTATGGATCCATTGTTAACTAGACCTTGCCCTAAAAACACTAGAGGAAATTTTATGGCTTTTGACTCACCATCATCTCCTCACCAGGTCACAGCAAATTGTAAGGTTAGGGATGTCACATCACCTAGGACAGGCAGACAATCCTGTCTCCCTCTCCTCTAACAACTATGAATTACAGGACGTGGTACAGAGTGTGCTGATGCCATCTCTCAGATGCCCAACCAATCCACAGTTGAGAAGATCTTAGTGATTATGTGTTATCTATCTTTGTGGACTGCAAGAAGTTTGAGTTAGAAGCAGTGCCATTGATACCTAGCAGGGACACTCCTTCCTTGCCTTCCTTGCAGTTAGATGATGAGGATGAAGTCTGGTAAATGAAATATTCTGCCAATTCCTGCATGACTTGTGCCAAAAAACCATCAAGATTAATCCAAGAAAAATATTTTCATTTTTGGAGAAGAAAAAAAAATCTCAGTGGTACAACCTTATCTACTTGCCTTTGCTGGTCTCTCTTGGGAACATTAGACACTGCTGCCGACATTCCCTTTAGGATGATTATATATGCAACCACTACAGTTCCACTTTCTTGCAGAGATTCTCTATCAACACAAATCACTCTAATGCCAATGTCTCATCACCATTTGCACAAGTGGGTGAATCAGGATAGCTTCCTGACTGGTCCACATACACTAAAGTTCCACTCTTTTTTATTTAATGACACATCAGATTCTGGTTTGGTTGCTCGTTTATAGTCATAGGGCATAATTCTTCAGGGTCTCTGGACTCTGGCTAAATCAACCCTTACATCAACAGATTAGAAATGAAAGCAGTATCTACATTGCATGGGTGCATCGAGAGAGTAAGGAGTCAATGTGTCTCCACAGACAACACATCTGTCATAGCCTATCTCCAATGTCAGAGAGGCATATGTACTCCTTCTCTTTGTGTGGAGGTCTGGAACCTCATCAGCTGAATCACTTCAGAGAACATCACCATCCAAGTTTTCCACATTACGGGAACAACATATTAGTGGACAGTCTTTCTAGGAATGCCAGACCATTTTAACAGTGTGTCATTGCCATTTCATAACAGAATCCTTCTTCACAGTGTGGGGAAGACCTCTAGCAGACATGTTTGCGATGAGGCTCAACAACAGGCTTTCCTTCAGTATATCTCATAACCCAGATTAGGGATTGTGGGCAGTAGATGCCTTCAGCCTTAAATTTCATGAATTATTTATATATGTCTTCCCACAATTCTGTCTGCAACCTAATGTCCTGCAAAGAGTCAAAACTTCCACTGCTTGGATCATTCTCATTACCCCACTGTGGCCCCAGTGATTGTGGTTCAGTGACTTTCTATATTTTTTATATAGACCTGTTGATTGATTGACCCAGGTCTTTACCAGGATGGATCATCTGTTGCAACACCAGGAATCACTCTTCTCCTGCAGGCCACATATTCTGCTCATCTCAAGTGATCTCTCTACCAATACAAGTTTTGGGGCTGAGTCACCAGCCAGGAGAGCTTCTACATGCAAGATCTAGGATGCTAGATGGAGAATCTTGTATAATTGGTGCAGTAGTAGTGGTCCATCTGTAAATTCCATTACTTATTTCCTTTACTTCCTGTTTTAACTTCAATTTCTAGCACACTTAAACTCTCTCAGATTAAGGGAATCAGTTCTGATGCACATATTTCTGATCTTGTTAAATAGTTTGAGCTAAACAGACCTAGACTCATGCTCTCTAATATACCCAGATGAATGTTGTGTTTTATGGTCTTTGACCAAAACCCCCATGTGAACCTTTGAGGGATGCCTCCTTTCAGGACCTCACATTGAAAACTTGTTTTTACTCTCTCTAGCAATCCATCAGGACTACTGATGGATTGCTGTGATGTGATTATGATTTTTAACATACCTTTAACAATTTTTCAGTCATATTGCTATGATGTCTGTAGTGTGGCAGTTTATAGTGATGTCTAGCACTGGGGCATAATGCTGCAGACATGTAACATGATGTCCCACCCAGTTGCAATATCCTGACACCAGGCCAACCAGTCCTAACATTAACCTCTTAATGCTGAGTATCAAGCGAGGCAGCTGTTAATACCATTTTTGTAAGTCTTAGGTATGTCTAAACTAGGGTTCGAACCCACGATCTCCAGCATCTGAGGCAGACGCTGTAACCACTAGGCCACCTGATGGATTGCATTGTGCTAACAATTTCTGTTGATGATGTATTCACATCCAATGGACAATGGTTTTTGATAAGATAAAACATAATGCTACACAATAGGTTGATGACATGATGTTGATTAAGTGCTTTTGTATTTTTAATGGCTTTTTAATTTGATGTTTGAAACAGTGACAAAATCCCAAAACTTGATACCCCTTGAAAATTAGTGATACTACAATAGTTAAGAAGTTCATTTGATAAGGATATATTATATACATGCTAGCAAAATAGTGAAAAGCATTTTTAGAATTTTGAATTTAAGATATGATTATAAATTTGAATAATTTTGTGATTGTTTTATGCCCCAAGTTTGTAATACAGGGATTATGGCTATTGCCTTGTCTATCTTTCTATATGTCTGTCTGTCAGTATGTCAAAATATTTTCATCTCCAGAGTTTAATTCTCAGACTATTTAAGGTACATGTATTAAACTTGATAAATACATTGTAGTATTGGTCCACATGTGACTTTTCTATTCACAGTTCTTAAGTTTCAAAGTTTCAGGATTTTTTTATTTTTATATTTTTTACAGTTCATCCCATCTTTGCATTATGGACACTTTTGTTACCAGACAACAATTCTCAAACTGTTCACTGGTACCACTATGAAACTGATTCATTTAAAGTTCTTAGAGGATTGACAAGCACACACACACACACACACACACACACATTTGAGTAACTCATGGTCTATAATACACAGGCAGGTCAGGGGCTATATTATACAGAGACACCCATACACACATACAAATACACACACAGACACACATCTGAGTAACTCATGTTCTATAACACACAGGCAAGTCAAGAACTATAATACACAGGCAGAGCATAGTCTATTATATAAGAATAGACCAGATGTTTTGTTTGTTGACCAGATAGTAATTTCTGAACAACAGCCAAATCTTGATAAGGTTGCCCTGTGGATGCAAGATATTT
Organism: Potamilus streckersoni; assembly: GCA_016746295.1. Taxonomy (NCBI): domain Eukaryota; kingdom Metazoa; phylum Mollusca; class Bivalvia; order Unionida; family Unionidae; genus Potamilus; species Potamilus streckersoni. Next base: position 1,927,781 of record JAEAOA010000201.1, read on the forward strand.
TAAATCTGGAAGGGGTACACTTTGCAATCTGAGTCAAATGTCTTAGAAGTTAGGAGACAAATGTGTCACAATTTGTGTGATTTTCCATCTGGTCAGGCAGTGTTGTAGTTTCCAGACAATCTCCACTAACTTTCATACAATACATATGCTGCTGTAATTTAGTTATAATGCATATAATGTTGCAACAGCAGCCAATTGGTCAAAAATCTATTTCGGGTTATGACCTAGAAAATGTTCCAGTTCTTTCAGCCACTTACCAGGTACACAATGTTGTTAAACTTTTACATTTTCTAAGACAATTGAATGAAGCGATCTTTCCTACTTGATATTAGGTTTAAAGTCAAAGACATTAACACAGACATGTAAGAAAATGATACTTGTCATCAGACTTGATTTATTTGAGTTCCAGAGATGGTTCCAAATCCATCTATTTTTCATGGGTTTTTTCATACCAAAATTTGACAAATGTGACAGCATTATAGTGTGTGTGTGTGTGTTTGTGTGTGTGTGTGTGTGTGCGCTGAAGAATTTTGGTAAATTTCATGAGGTTGTTCATTATATTAAATGCGTTGACAACATAAAGTTCCCAATCACGTCTGTGTGCATACTAGAAGAGTTAGCTCCCTTAGCATTTTTAGGAGTTCTTGACTTGGAATTGCATTGTCTCATCCATTATTATCATTGAATAAAGAATGTTTGATTTTGCTTTGGGGGATAAGTGAGGTGGGTGTGGTTTGGGTGTTCAGGCTGATTTAACCCATAAAGTTAAATGGTAATCAAAACATATCAGACTTGCATAGTGGTACATGTATATTTTTTTAAAAAATTGACTTTAACTACTTCTCTTTAACAAGGATTGCAAAGATCAAATAATGTGCACTCTGTAAAACTTTTGCAAGCCTTGATCAAAATATCTATGTGTGTTTAGTTACTTATGGCATGTGCAGATATTATACTAAAAAGGGTAACATATAGCAGTGAGTTTAATGCCAAGAGTATTTAATAAACATTTTTATTCCTAGCAATTTATTTTTGTTATACATATTGTAATAAAGTACATAGATGCTGTGAGCTTGTTTAATTTTGTAAGGTATCAGTTTTCAGGGTTTAGCAATTAGTAATTGTCTCCAGAACTTAAATTCATGGATTGGGGATGGAGTCCAATGGTTTTCACAGAATGTTCATGGTTCATTGAGTCTTTAAATTCATGGTTTGTTAAGCAATGAAATCCATGAAATTTGATAGTTCATGAATAAATGTGAATTCACAGTATCCTACAGGCCAACTTAAAAGGCTGGACTTGTAATTCTTAAATTATGATGGTCATTTATTAATTTTTTCTTTATTGTTGGTTTTATTTTTACTGCTTTTAGAGAACAACAGCAAGTCTGACATGATATTGACATCCAAATGTGACTTTAAACATCCAGAAAAGCACTTTTTCCTTTGGGCCATACTCTTCAACAAAAAGGAGGTAGCCAAACTGTTATGGAAAATGACCAAAAACCAGATTGGTAAGTTTAATCAAATATCTTGCCATTGTTGAAATTTATATTCATAATTAACACCTTAAAAACTTATTAATAATTTAACACAGTGTACTGTAATTCCTGAAGCCACTCTGAGTTATTGGTCACAAGCCATTTTATTAATTGTTTTAAAGAAACAAGACTGAACATAAAATAAATGATGAATAATTTTGGAGGAACATGTTGCCTTGGATAATTAGGAGGCATGTTTATGTGTTAGCGAAAAGAGTTATGACTTAAGTTTATTATTTTAATCACTTATTTTGTAAGTGTAGTCATTTGAAGACCTAGCCTAAGATTGATTTATGAATTTAATTGGAGGATGATGTATTTGTAGCAATGCTTAATCATTTTGTGTTCATCAGTTTGGAAGTAGTACTGCCTAATTTGCACAGCATTTATCCATTAAGTCAATTTGGAGGTTGAACTTCCTAATCTGTAAGGATTTATTAATTAAGTCAGTAATTTGGCACCCTGTGAGTTTATTTTTTGCATAATAATATTTTTCTTTATAGTTACATATTTCCTTTGGATATCGGGTAGGTATTGGGTATAATTTATTTAAACATGCAAGGGATGCCTGGCTACCACTGCAGCAAAAATAATGCCACTAATTTTTAAAATCATGATAATCTCACATGTTTTAATATTAATGGAATTTTCTAATTTCGGGAGCTGATTAAGTTGTGTTTGTCAAACACAGTTAGACATCTCCAGAGAAAGTTTCAGTGTAACACCACACTCATTTCTTATTGATCTTCATTTTTTTTTGAAAATGCAACAAGTTCATGAAATCAGTATTTCCACAGACAAGTCAGTGATCATCATTCAACTATCAGTGCCCGCTATCAGCAAGATTCAGCAGAATCTTGTCATGCACCCAGGCTATATTTTAAAATGTCACAAATGCATGTCTTAGTTTGCTGATACCTTGTTGGGTGGTTATTTGCCAGGTTAAGTACTGAATGTAGTTACAGTTGTTAGTGAAGGGGGTTATCACAGGCGTCCACAATATTAATTTTGATAATACATCTTTGCCAGTAACAGTGACATCATTATTATTCCCAATTGCATCAATGTCATACTTGTCTTTTCGGTGCAGCATGACTGTTTGGCTCCCAAAAGAACCTTTGCTGACATCTGTACATAACCTGAATATATGACTGAGGGGAATCGCACAAGAAAAACACAATGTCTTCAGTGCTGTTCAAATCCAAGGTTGTAATTGAAATTATAAAACATTAGATCTGCTAAAGTTTATAAAGTGATCTGTGGATCTGCATGGCTTACAGCCTATTGTGTTATCAACTGTACATGATCTGCATGTTCTTCATAATATGATATTATTATTTGAAAATACAAGCCAGCAGACCTTGCATAATAATCTCAGCTATAATGGGTGATTCTGACAATTGTTGTGCTGACATCAAGGGTTGATTTGATTTCCTTTCTACCCATGTGATATGTGCTGCTGAATAACACCATACTGACAAATCCAACCTGAGCACTGCTGGATTAATTAGCATCATCAGTGTGTACAAATTTTCCATTAATTTGCAAGGAGGTAAATCACTGAAAAAATTAGAGATGGATTGTGCACTTTGTAATTCTATTCATGAATGTGGATCAGGATCCTTCCCTGTATAAGAATAATGCAGAAAATCTCAGATGCTTTGATCTATCAACATATACACAACATGCAACATCAGATTCTTCTTTGAAGTTGCCATGGTAAAACTTTATATGTTAGCAGTTTCATCTAATGACTATTCATAAACATACTCAACTCCCCACTGCTTGCATTTGCAGATGTTGAATTGGTGGTACTTACACCAACTCATTGAGTACTTTCAATGATGACTGTTGGAAGCCCAACTGGAAACTTTGGTTGCATTGTCACCAATCATTGTAGTAAATCTTGAATTGATTGAAACACACAGATTTTTAAACATGTCCATAGCAGTGCTCTTGATATTGCCAGCCACTTGGATTGCAACTTATTAGAATGAAGCCAGGACAGCGAGAACTTTGTTACTCCTATGAACAATCCTTAAACAACATCACTGAGACCTTTTAAGAAATATGTCACATCAACTGGGTTTTTTTCCCATTGACAACATGCATAAATCTCACACAGCTATGTACAACCTAAATATAAGGTCAATCTGTAATGTACAGTTGTGATATCACAGTTTCCCTACTGTTACGTATCAGCTTATTTAAAGTAACATAAAAAAGAGTAATGACAACATGCTTTGTAAATTTTAATAAAAATAATTTATTTCCCTAGAAAACACAGTGAAAAGGTGAAAATATGAAATAAGACTTATAATTTGCAATGAAAATCCAAAACTTTGCCCTACAATTGTGAAATACACACAAGTCCTGTAAACAAAGAGTTCTAATTGAAGTAGTCTAAATCTCAATTCTGTTCAAAGATGGCGGATGATGATATCAGACAAAGGTTTTACACAAGTGTCCAGAATTTTCACTGTGAACCAAAATTTGTACTGTTCTGTTCCAATTTAAAATTAATTTCACAAAATGTCTTTGTTCAAAGCCAGTTATATATAGTTCTCCAGGGAAAATAATTATTATTTAAAAGGTTCATGATGTACAGCTATAATCCATAACAAAACACATATTGTTCTACAGATGTACAAACAAACAACTCTTTCCAGCACAAAAGAATACCTTCTTCTCAAGGTATTAGAAACTCTATAAGATATTAAATGTGACTTTCACTAAGGTATTAAAATATGACTCTAACACTATTTTGCAGGTACCTGAGTATTTAAAGTCAACTAAAATGTAATTTCATGTACAGAATGCCAACAAGTATTATTAGAAATGACGATGGTCACAACCAATCATTTACATAGCTTTTGCCAACTGTTTACTTAAATTGACTAGCAAAAATCGTACTCACGCAAGTCATTTTTACATTATAAATAAACACAATGTTTCTTTCAAAATGTTAGACCCTGCAAACATAATCATCATTACAATAAAATTTACAATAATGAAATAAAAGTGAAATAGAAAGAATTTAAATTTTAACACAGTTGTAATTAAACTACATGGTCGTAACTCTACAAAGGTCTAATACATTCCTGTCCTAGTCCACAGGGGGAAAATGAAGGTGCATCAACTGAGGATTGCTGCATGGAAGATATACAAGTGCAACAGGAGTAATTGAAAGCAGATAACCAAATGGCACAGTCAGAGAGGACCCAAGACAATATAAAACCTTGAGCAGTCATGACCAATGGCTCTATAACTGCCTCTATTAGCATCACAAGTAAAACTAACCAGAATCATCAGGATCATCCTGACATCTGGTGCAGTATGGAATCTACATCTTCTTGGTCCTGCATGAAAATTTGTTGGTCTGCATGGCAGATATCTATTCAGTATGGCATCTGTGAAAAAGATGACAAGATCTACCTGTCATTTGTGTGTTTGTGCATGTCGATGTTCACTCAGGTACAAGCATGCCTAAAGACATCATCTGCATTATTGCCCATTCATGCAGACAGATTATAAAGGATCTATGTACAAAATATAAACTCTTTGGGTTGGTGGGACCATATTTGTCTAAGTTCAAGTTCTCCACACAAGTGCAGTGGTGACTTGTGGTTAAATTCCTGCCATGGATACCACATTCATCTTTTAAATGTTAATCTGTCCATCAACTGTTGAACAGCAACAATACATTCTAATTAATTCCTGGTGATGAGAAGTTGTGCTTGGGAATATGCTTGTACATGCATGATTGTATCATATAAGGCTTCAAAGACATATGTGAGCAGAAGTGAATCAGTAGGCAGATAAAACTTATGGTGGCTACTGAGATTTTGCCAACCAAACATGTACAAACATTGTTTGGGTGCAAAGAGTCAATGGTAGATGTTGTTGTTGTTGTAGGGTTTAACACCATTTTCAGCACAAGAAAGGCTATACATGGTGGCCAGTATTAATGGTGGAGGAAGAACCCTGGAAAACCATGGGAAGAACCACCGACCCACGAGAAGCTACTGACAGGCTTTCTCACTTACCCACATTAGCCAAGTCTGGACAAAAACTCATGCAGACAGAGGTGAGATGGCAGTGATCCATAACAGTCAGTTCTTTAGACCACTCGGCCACTCGAGGCCCTGTCAATGGTAGAAATGCATTTATGGGACTGTGATGTATAAAAGATAGCAATTGGTGGCATTATAGTTTTAGGAAACTTCTTCCAGTCATTCATCTAGTTATGCCAGTAGATTCCTTTGCAGGTGAGGAACCCATTCTTTTCATGTTCATCAGTGGGATTGATGTATCTATGAATGAATTGTAAAATGATAGGTAATGTGGAAAGCTCCACTTCCTGCCACAAAGTTGCTCATGAATATTTCCAGACTAGAATTGAGAAACTATAGTGAGTCAATGAACCAACCTGGAATATCACATATCTTTTCATGTTGTTGTGAATAATACTTATTGGTGGATTTTATACCATCGCGATTCCTCATATGTTATGGTTATGAAGTACAATGGAATTCTCACTTTGTTTGGCTAAATTCACAACTATAGGTTGCATGTACTGTGTGTAGGTCTTGTGTGACAGTGATCACAAACTTTTATCACTAGAGTTGAAAGCACCATCTCAGATCCAGCAATGATTAACAGCATCACAGTTTGCATTGATGTCAGTGGATGAGGCAAGCTATTGCTGGATCCATTGCATGGTTATCTGGAGAGATTTAAGGAATACCTCAACTGCATCCTTGCAAGGATACAAAATTGATTGGCTCATGACAACATAGTAAACCTGCATGGGACCTTTTGAGCAATTTAAATTGTATTTATGGAACCAGTGGGGATCATGAAGCAAAACTTCCACAGCAATGTTCAAGCATTCACATTTCTCATAAATATCATACATTTATCTTTCATTGCACCACTGTACATTTCAAATTGTTTTTTCCAGGTTCTGGCATAATCGTATACTGTGAGTCCTGATGCTTAAGCAAATGTTCTGTTGTAAATATATGCATGCAATGTTGACACAGAAATATTCTCCTTTTGTCCTTGCTGTAAATGTACACCATCAGGGGAAAATCTTTATCCATGTGTAATAGTGCCATGATGCTGAGCCATCCATGTTGCTTAATAATGCAAAATCAACATCAGACTGCTCATGTATGTGGGGATAGTCAAATGAATTGAATATCTGTATTTAAAGCATAAAAAATATTAATGATGATACTAAAGTTGATCAAGTTCTTCATACATTTTTATGTTGGTAACCTGAATGGGGAGTTCTATTACCAAATTTGAGCTCACCAATGATTAATATGTAGTTTTGAAACTGATTTGTAATATCATATGTAGTTTGCAATGCAGACATGATCAACCTAGCCAAAAACATTGTCATCATTCCTTACATTTATCACAGAATAGTGGTATAGTCTTGGATGTTGGAATATAATGGTGACCTGCAGAATGGCTTATTCAGAGAGATCCTAACATGAACTTCAGTGCATCTGGAAAGAGTCCATTCTGAACCTCTTTGTGCATATTTATCAAATGCTGCAATGATATCTGAATAAACTTTGTTGATATCATCATTGATAGTCTCTGTATATTTACTGTTCAAGATTACAAGAGCATCATTGTGAAAGTGCAATGGTGTGACTTCAACCCCTTCATTGAAACCTTTGAATTTGCAGATAAAAGTTACATATTAATGTTTGCAACAAGAACAGTAGTCATTTTGGGTATGGAGGTGCCCATGTGCTACACTCTTGATATGATAAATGGATACATGTTGAGAGAAGCTTCAAAGCATCTTTGCTTGGTTTGTATGCATATGGAACGATTGCCCGGTACACTGACACAAATGTCCAACTTGAACACTTGGACTTTGGATTATTGATGTATGTAAGTACCAGTTTCATCAACTATGAGTGCAATTTCAGGCTGCTCAGTATGTGAAGGAAGCTGGATATGTAACTGCTACCATTGCACAAAACTGCTTCATGGTCATCAAGATGAAGTTCTAATAATGCTTATCTTTTCTTGCACCTCTCAGTACCTTTATTCCAAAGTTTTGCACACAATGCCTGAGCTGATTCACAGTTTGTCTTGCAGCTGGTTGTGTTTCTTCTGATGGAAGTTGACTCACACCTGGCCATGACTCATCAGGTCCTAATAGTGTAAGCATATCCTGCTTTTCTTGCATCACTTGCTATCTTTATTCTACAGTCTTGAGTAATCATTTATCTAATTGCTTATCAGGCAATGAAATTTTAGTAAAATTACTTTTACTATATCAAGATTCAAAATCGCAATTGTTTCAGTCCTGGATATTTTATTAATTTCTGTCTTTTTCAATGGTGTTTACTTCGACCTGGTTGAGCATTGGTGCCAACATTATAACACTTGCAAATGACATTTAAATTATTTGTAATGGCATGTTCTTGCACAAAGTTCACACTTTACAAGACCAACATATTTGCCATTGGTTCTCTTTACATGAGATATTATTCAAATTAATTGCAAACTGCCATCTGTAGTATCCATGGATTTAAACATTTTGGATTGTTTGTGGATCTCAGCAGTGGTTTTTGCTTGGTTGGACCTAGAAATGGATTCATAAATGAATTAGTGAGTGTGGATGCCATTTATATATTATACCTCTTGGTATTCTCTAATTAGTTTGCTCTTGGTATTTTCACTATCATAACTGATCATTTCATTATTTGTGCTATCTTCATTGTCTTTACCCTTTGTGTCACTGTTTTCAAGCTTTCTGGTGATGCACAAAGTGATTCAGTTAATGTCAATTTGACCTATAGATTTGGAGGTTGTGGGTTCAATCCCCAGTTGAGTCATACCAAAGATTTACAAAAACGGTTCAGCTGCCTTGCTTGGTTCTCAGCATTAAGAGATTAGTGTTAGGACTAGTTGGCCTGGTGTCAGGATAATGTGACTGGGTTGGACATCATGCTACATGTCCGCGGCATGATGCCCCAGTGCTTGACATCACTATAAATTGCCACACTACAGACAATGTAGTGATATGACTGAAAAATTGTTAAAGCTACATTAAAAATCATAATCACATCACAATACTTATATATTTCTTACATGATAACATATAAAGAATTTCATGCTTTTATGGTATTCCTTGCCAAGTTTCAGTCATACTTACTCCAACGTAACCCTGAACCCTGTTAGTTTTTTCAGAAAAGTTATACAGCATTGGACAAACCAATATTATGCATTTAGCCAAAATGGAAATTTTAGTTTTTATGTTATTCACAAACTATTTATCAGACAATTTAATTCCTACACTGGCAGTTGATGCATATTCTTAATTCTTTCAGTATGATGTACATGTCAAATGATAATGCTTTTGATGTCATTATATACAACTCACTGATTATTTAATATAATATTCTCACAAAAAATGAAACTGTTGCTGCTCTGAGATTGGCTTTTTTTAAGATTTACAGACACATTGTAAGTTGTTACCCTCTATTTTCTTACAGTCAAGAGACCTGTTACTTTTCAGTAGTTTGAATTTAAAGCCATGGATGAACCCCTAGAGTATGAACAGATCTCTTAGAAAGCTGTTTCAGACTGGATCACCTCTCAAAGAATTAAGTGTTATACTTGAACTTAACATTATGCTAGGTGAAAACATGTTGAACTTAACAAATCTGGATAAAAAAATATAATGCCTACCCCACCCCTTGTGCTGATGTGAAACAAATTCATTTTAAAACTGTCATTGCATCTGCATTTGAGTGCAACTATTATTTGAGTGAAATGGCTTGTTTCTTGTGCAAAGTATAATGACTTTCCAAAGTAATTATGGAGAATGTAAATGTATGCACTAGTACAATCACAATTAAAACTTTGTTAAGACAAATCTCAAAATTATTATATTCAGCAACAATAATTTGACCCATTTTCACATCAGTGATTATGTTAATTTAGCTGCTGGGAGGTTTAGTTGAAGAATTATTTTATTTCTCCTTTGAGAACAAAGCATGCAGAGCCAAAGCTTACTCTTAGATTTTACTATTTCCAACACTAAGCTCACTAACTTTTAAATTAGCTAATACAGCAGCAGACATACCAGCAGTCAGTAAGAAACCAGTAGTCAATAATGAAATCACTTCCAGTAGAGCTGCTGCAGGTGTTTCTCTCATGAGACTCTGGGTGCACATGAACCTGTATAGAATACATTAATACTACAATCATGAATGAAAAAATGGCAAAGTCATTGGGGTACAGAGCGTGTTAACCTACATCAACAGCAAAAATCAAAACTCCATTCACACTGTCACGCTCTATCTTTAAAGCTTGATTTTATCATTTTGGGTAATTTTCTAAGCCAGTAAAGGTTGTCAACTTTTCCAAATCTTATGAACTGTCAACTGTCAAACCATTTAATTATTAACCCAAAAGGTGTCCTTGGGAGCTAAAGATTATTAAAAAAATGTTATCTGATAAAATTCTAGATGAGGATGAAATCAGCAAGGCTCTAAAAAGCATAATGTATATAATGATTTCGTTACTTTTCTAAATTTGAAGTGCTTGATTCATTTATTGAGGGACTCTCTATGATGCATCAACTTTCTTGTAAAATTTAGCCAACAAATAACTTAGAAATAACATATCACATTAAATAAAGATTTAAAAGTATTGAAACGTGTTTCCTGAAAGACAAATCCGAGTCTCAATGTGACAAATATGCTCTATTGATTAAGTAGAATTTACCATGCTATGTGAGAAAGGTTGTTTATCAAAGTAGATTAATATTCAAGGATTTCATTTGTATATTTTTCATACTGCTTGGCATTAAACTTAAATATTTAGAAATATTGAAAATCCTTATATTTGAGAAGTTGGTGGTTCTTGATCAATTTAACAAGAGAGTGAGATATTACTGAAAATTTGGCCTCTAGTTCCCCTGCCAGTAGCTTGGGGAACATGATACACAAGACCTATTTTTTTTTTAAAGTAAGACATTGACCCAAACAACATAAATATCAGGGTAGAAGCCTTAAATTGTAGAACTAGCTTCCCACTTGCCTCAAGCCATTGACACTGTAGAAGGACAACTTCAACATCCTTTTTCTGGACTTAATGTAATGATGTCCATAGCACGGTTATTCTTCCATCTCACCAGAAAATGAGTTTGCTTCCTATTTCTCCCAGAGTTCTGTCAGGTCTGTATATAGAATTCACACCTTCATTAATATTTTAACTAAAAAAGATCAGCCTTCCTTCAAAAACAGTAACCATAACCGTGTTGAGGAAATATCATCTTTTACAGCTCTGAGAGTCTAGTACAAAACCTTACTGTCAACATGCTTTCTCACAATAACATTACTCCCTTCCAACTTCACCCTGGCCTTTACACAGCTGACTCCAGAGTTTAATATACTGAGAGAAATGCTGTAGTACTAGATATGTCAAAAACCATCATCAATATGCATGGACCAGAAACCTTTGTAAGACACACATCAAAATTTTTGATAGCTGTTGGTTCCTTTCCTGATCAGATGGTCATAACTATCTTTCAAAAAGCTGAACACCATTGAAACCTTGGGGGACACACAAGAGTTAGATTTGGCTTTTGTGCTGATTAGGACATCTCCACACTCATTTATAATTTCATAATTGATTCAGTTAACCTCAAGCAGGTGGAGAGAGTTGTCATCTTGTCCATTTCCACATACATCACCAAAAGGTAGTCATTCGATCCAACCACTTTATTTCCAATCTCTTGTTCCAATGCCACTTTTACAAGATCAGAAACAAATCCATCAAGGAAGCAAGATTTGAACACTAAGCTCAACATCACATAGTCCCTCCTCCAAACTGTATGCTTTGACTTCTGCCTTGTTTTCTGGAGTAAGTTGCAGCAGTAGATATGGAGAGATGGACTGATTTTATTCAGAAAATGGCACCATGCTCATACGTTACCCTTTTATGATATCCCTGTGGAAGTAAGACTTTAGTATTTCACCACATAGTGGGAGGGTCTTTAACCTAAGAATTTGTACAAGTCTTCCAAGAGAGGCCTAAAGATCTCATTTCTTGAAATTATCATGCAACTTCCCTTTGCCATATATGTCTAGAAGGCCTATATGAAGCAAATGTTTTGCAGCTGGAAAAAGACATTAAGTCAGAAAAGGGTAGTAGATATCCTTCACAATGCAAACTCACATTTTACTCTAGATGTTTCTGGGTTTTTTTGTCCTGGAGTTGAAAAGAAAACTCCAACTTGTAATTGATTTGATCTCTTTTAACCAACACTGACTGGAATCCATGTTTAGGGTGGAGTTCACAAGATTACTCAGGGAGGGAGATTTCATAGCTTATACCTGCAAGAAGGATGTCTTTGTTTCTCATTCACAGATTTTCTTGGAAATTCCCGATATTTTCTTACATGGACACTATATACCAGTTCAGGACTGGGAAAGTCTAATATTAATTATCAAAGTCATGAATTTCCTGACCAACTTTACATCCCTGGCATCAAATTATTGAGACATCCTAAGAAAAAAAACACAAGAACAACATGATAAGCACATTTTTAGCAAACATATTAATACCTACATTTCTCTTTTTTTTTCTTCACCATAGATGAATATGGATAAATTGATTTTGATATGATCCCAATATATTTCAGTCATCTGGGTATAGTGTTTAAATCCCTTTTAATGAAGGTGCCTCTCTCTCTTTAATGCATTGAAGGTTACCTCTGCTTCTAGAGGATGATTTTAGCATATTTACCTCTTAGATCATCTAAGTGCATTCCTGTTCTTACTGTTTGTTTATGAGACCCTTGCAGATGATGCTTTGCTAACTAAACCAACTTATCAAAATTTAAAATATGCATGGGGCTCAATATCACGGAGGACCTCCCTTGTCTTACAGTGGGCATCCTGCTTCATGCTTCAGGATCAGCTGCTGGATGTCATGGTTTCCATAGATGCTATTATGACTGTCTGGTTTGCCCATCTTTCCAAATGAATCAGGTTTTGTTTCTTTAGTAGTTCAGTCTTATGAAGATGAAAGCCAAAGCAAGATGCTTTTAAATCATGGTAGTTTGCCATATCATTCAGTACAGTCTCAGTACATATGCCTTTTTCACAACCCTTTCATTTCCAAGGCAGTAAAATGGCAAGGAAATCCAAGTGCAGATTGGTTCTGATTACAAGCAGAACAAATGTTTAGAAAAACACCTCATGAACATACTGGCAGAGATTTGCAGGAAAATTATATTGTCTTTACACCTGCTGAAATATAAATTCATGCAAGTTTTCCATCTCAACCCAGAAATGCTGAACAATTCACCTGGCTTACATCAAACAAATTCAGAATTAAACCTTTATCTAAACAAGTAGTGGACAGAATTACTCAAGCATGAATGTTATTCCTTTGAAATCTTGCAAGGAGAAACAATCTTTAGCCAGTGGTACAGGCAGAGAAACAGCACTCCCTTGCAAATCTTGGTGCCACAAATCACCTTCTTATGAACTTAGAGTAGAATTGGTTATCTGTAATCATGATCAAATGCTTGATTGACACATTTCATCATCAGGGAAATGACATAAGCCAGGACAAATGATGTGGGTGACTATAAATCTGCTGTATTTCTAAAGAGGAAGTTATTCCATTTATAGCTGTATCTCTTCATTGAAATTTGCTATCCTTTTTAAACATTTTCCAGCTTTTATGTGTTCAGACACAGCATTTCTCTTTAATGTACATTTCAATGAATTTTAGGATTAAAACTGATGGATCACTTGTCATTAATTTTGATCCTAGCAGAAAAGAAATACTTTACTAATACATTATATTTCAGTAAACATATTCACTGCAAATCTTAGTAAATTTTATCCAAACACTGCTTGAAAATTTATCTTTTTTATTAAGCTGGAGCCCTTGTAGCATGTGCTCTTCTTAAACGCCTAGCTGTTAAAGCTGCTGATGATGAGGAACTAGAGCTAAGTGTTAACATTCAAGAACACTCACAGTAAGTTTTCTTTTTCATATAGATTAACTGATCATAATTCTTTAGAAGAACTACTACCACCTAACAGTTTCAGCTCTCCCAGATTAAATGTTTTGTTTAAATGCAAAATGTTATCTGCCCTTAAAGGGGACACTTAGATTTATCTCCCCTTGAAATGGGAATTGGCTTCAACCCAATAAATCTTCAGTTACTACTTTCATTCATGATGAGTAGCACATTCTCTACAGACAGAAAGACCTCACAAAGTCCTTTCAAGTAGTTTGGAAGTTATCACCTTCTAACAAGTTAGAGAAATTTGATTTTTAAGGGGATGTATATGATATTATTAAATGTCCTACTTTTCTGTTCTTTCTTTTGTTAATGACAAAGTTTTTGACTTTTAGGTGTCATCACTTTCTTCAAAGACTTAGGTGATCTTGCATGGGTCAAGATGTTATACCTTCATATTACTGTAACTGTATTAATGGGTGCAGGTCTGGTACACAATATTGAAAACACATTTAATATTACAGTATCATTTCCACTATGTCCAGATACATACTGGTAAGTTTTCTGTATAATGTAGCCTTAGTGTATACTTCATATATGACACTTTATTGATTTTATCTGTATGGGACATAATTGGGCCTTTCCTTCAGACACATGGGATATTGTAGATTCCAGTTTGTAAGTATCAGTATTGTTGTTTCAGTGTCTTTTGACAATGTACAGGTGTAGCGTATACTATTGAAATCTCATTTATATTAATGTTTAGCTTCCAAATGTAAGTTTTATACCCATGAATTACTCTACTTAATAGTTATAATAAGCAATGCATCACTGATTTTACTTATATAGGTAGTCAAAGATTGTTTTTCCAACAAGTTCTTAAGTATAAATTGTGACACTCTAATTGTCTTTTAATATCAGCAATTACTTACCATGCTACTTTTGTGTTGCTAATCTATTTTTATGCTGAAAACTCACCATCCATTTGATGTGTCACTGAATATGACAGTCTCAGAAGGTAGATCTTATCTTTCTTTTTCACGGATGTTGTACTGAATAGATATCAGCCAAACTATCACCAGAGAAATTATGCCTGTAGCCACTGACCACAAATTAAAGCAGTCTACTTCTGAAGTTTTTAATAGTCTCGATGTTACAGTTCTGTTCTTTTTTTTTTTTAAAAAAGACTATACTAGCCTTTCCTCATTTAGAATTTAGATCTCTAAAAGGTTTTTTAGGTTACCTCATGTTCTGTCTTTTAGGTGGACACAAAGTCCTATGCATATTTAATAAACACTGTGGTACAAATAAGTCCTTCTGTTCTAAGGAAAATAAAATAACAATAGGCACTGCCTAGCACTGAGGACATCATTTCCTCTATCTTAAATTTCACACTGTATACTTTTTGTTTGCCCACTCTATGCCATGACATTGCATATGTACTAGATTGTTGCTTTAACAACAAAAAAAAAACTACAGGTATTTTTACGAGGTCAGCTCTATCATTTACTTCATGCATACAACTAGGTGAGTTTCATGGTAACATCTTGGTGTTCTTAGTGCATAAATGAAATTCCTTGCTTCACTACCTTTATCAATGGGTTAAATCCCCAGCTGAATCATAGCAAAGACTTACAAAAATGGTACTAACAGCTGCTTGGCTTGGCACTTAGCATTAAGAGGTTATAAGTTACTGGGTGGGACACCATGCTACCTGTCTGTGGCATGATTGCCTCAGTGCTAGACATCACTATAAACTGCCACACTGCAAACAATGTAGTGGTATGACTGAAAAATTGTTAAGGCTACGTCAAAAATATTAATTTAATTCACATCATGACCTTCATAATAAAAGGACAAGAAATGGATCTTTGATATTCAATCTTACTATCATACATGAAGACTCAGCCATGCAGACCTGAACTGAAGACATTTTCTGCCCACTCCAATCAAAGTTCTGACCTCATTATTCTTCTACATCTGCATGGTCTGCATTTCTGACATCATGTAAGGAAGAATCTACTTTCAGTTGCTTCACCAATCTAGTGGTTGCTGCCATATTTGCTAATATTGTCCCATGCATCTACAAGTGCTTTTTCTTGCAGACACTTTCACACAAAATGTTTGGCATTTCTACAAACCTCACACACCAGAAAATGTATCTGGATACCCAGTAATTTATGAGTAATGTTGTGACTTTGGACTTAATTTTGGATCTAGTATCTGTGGTTACGTTTCCATAGTCAGAACAATGATTATTTTCTCTCATTCTAAATTTCACCAGATATGCATGGGAGCCTATATATTTAATGGCCCATGTCTTCAACACAGGCCATGAACATGCTATAACAGCAGCTGCAAACTTATAACTAGTGGAATGAGATGCAATTCTTTCAATCTCCACCTTTCTTAAGGACAAACAAAGTCAAACTACGCTGTCAACTGTAATCATATAATCACTTCAACGATAAGGTTGGAAACAATATAAACAAGCCACCCCCACCCTCTTCACTGATCCCAGTAAGATGAATGCTCCAATCTTTTGCTTCATTGGTGAATGGCTGGCAGAATCAGTGAATATATGACCTAGTATTATTGTACCTGTCTACATGCAGTAATTCTCATGATACCCCCATTTTCATTACCATAAGGTTCATGAGTAATCATAATACTTTGGTAATAGATTCCTGTCTACTCTGGACACTTCATCTTGAGGTCATCAACAGTGAGCTCTGAAGTGGTACATAAGGAAGACTAAGTCTCTTATTACCAGTCACAGAGAGAAAGGATGATATATCAATACAGAGACTTTTGTCCTGTAGAAATTGAGCTATTAATTCAGAATGTTGGAATGAATTTGCTTCACATCTTTACTCACAATCTTGGGACAGTCACCACAAAGATTGCATAGGAATGAAACTGTTCTCTTTTATTATACATGCCATGGGATGGAGATCTGATCTCAAGTTTTCATCTCAAAAATCTTCATTTTAAACTCCATCTGGTGGGACCTATAGCATTGCATAAAATGATACCTTTTCAAGTCATGCTACAGCTTTTTAATGACACAGCTTCATGACTTCTGCTGAATTTTTTGTGTTGGAAATGTTTTCCCTTTTGAAACCACTTCCCAACATATGGAGTCTGCTTTCCAGTCAAAGAAAAACCCTCTGGTACTTGCAGTCTCAAATCAAAGAGTTGTCACATGAGAAAACAAGCTATAGGATTAAGGTCAGTTAGTTAGTGGAAGAGGTAGACCTCTGGCACTGAAAAGTACATATATTTTCAGCTCAGTCAATTGAATTGTCAACTTGATAACAAAGGGAGTACTGTCTTTACAAGCACTGGCAGAAAACTTGTATCCAGTAAATGGGTACCATATGGCTTATTTTACTCTCCAGGTCATTATCAATTGGCATGTATCTGATTACCCAGATATATGTTGGCATCTTTGCTACCAACTTGTTTCTAACTTGTCATTCATTTACAATAGTCAGAGAAAACATTGTTCTATCCCAACTTGTATGTCCTCTAAATTCAAATAGTATTTTTAGCAATGTGCAATCTGCATATTGCCCTCACCACAGTACTGAAACTAAACATTCTGAGAATAGTTAATAACCTTCTCTCTGCTTTAGACAGTGGAAAGATTACAGTCCACACCCTTTTTAACCTAATAATAATAATAATAATAATAATAATAATAATAATAATAATAATAATAATAATGAAGACTTTGCATAGCGCCTAATCTTTAGAAGTTCTAAGTGCTTTACAATATTTGACAACAGTTAAAAACATATATAATGATATGATTACAAAATAAAAACAAACTCCATGAAATTAGAGAACAGAAAATATGCTGTAAATAGTTAAGATAAGAAAACATTATTAGGTCTTTTTAGCAATGTGCAATCTGCATATTTTCCTCACCATAGTAATGAAACTGCCCTTCTGAGACTAGTTAATGATCTTCTTTCAGCTTTGGATAGAGGAGATTACAGTCCTCACCCTCCTTGACTTGTCTGTGGCATTTGACATTACAGACTATGATACATTCACCATCTCCATCATGCATTTGGTGTTCATGATACAGGCTTACTGTATTTCAAGTCATAATTGACCAGCAGGGCACAAACTGTATCTGGCAATGGAAACCTTTCCTGCCTATGTGATCTATGCTTTCGTGTTCCACAAGGGTCTGTTTTAGGTCTCATTCTCTTTATTCTGAACTTTCAGTCTCACTCAAGTGTCATGACTGACATCAAGTCTCTCACCAGTCATATGCTAATGACACTCAGATATACAAATATAGCTGAAGTTTAGGCTACTGTCCAAAAATAGAGAGGTGCTTTTCTGATTTGAAATTATGGATGAAATATTACAAACTGCAGATGAATGAAAAAACTGAAGCCATTGTGATCACCTTGTAAGGACTCTCTCATTCACATCCTGTACTTCAAACAATAAGTATCAGCAATGCCAACATTGAATTTACACAGTCAATATGAAGCTTAGGTGTCATTCTTGACAGTATGCTAACACCACACAATATGTCCTGAACATATGCAAGACTGCATATCTGGTTTTGAGATGCATCAACTCCATTCACAATTTTCTTTCAGTTGATACCATCCATAGTACTTTCAAGACTAGACTTGTAATTTGCCTCTGTCTGGTTCATGTCAGTATCTGCTTCAAAAAGCTCAAAGGACAGCTGCTCTGAACATCCATCCTGAGCACTCATCCCCCATCATCTGTAACCTTCACTGGCTACCTGTTTGATGCAGAATCAAATACAAAATCTGTTCACTATGCTACATTTCTTTGACCTATCTGACCTCACTCATTTGTACACCCCATCTAGAACCTAACACTCACTCACATTTTTTTTGTTCCCACTGTTAAAAAGAAGGCACATTGACAATGTTCTTTTATGTACCAGGCCCCAACTGATTGGAGCGAATTACCCATATACTTTAATATAAGGGCACTGTAATCTCATTTAAGTGTGCTCTTAAAACTTTCCAATGGCAACTACAAGAACAGAGTTAAGAACTTAATGTTTTCTTCTTTAGTTATTGTCAGGTTTAGTTTTGTAATTATATGGTGTTTGTTTACATCTTGTTATTGTATATGTTTCTATGTGTTATCTAATATTATAAAGTGCTTTGAGCTTCTAAAGATTAGGTGATGTACATTTTCCTCATTAGTATTTTTATTATTATTATTTTTTTAATTATTATTATTATTATTATTATTATTATTATTATTATTATTATTATTATTATTATTATTATTATTATAATTAGTATTATTATTACATGTGAATTTCGAAGCAGTAGTTTTGCAAAAAATGATATAAACACAAACTTTAACAACAGTTTTGACATCAGGCAACACAAAACAAGAAAATACTGGCTTTTAAGATCATTTTTATGAAATAGAAGTCAACTCAAGATTTAGGTATATGATTATACCTGATAGTTATCTCAATTATTTGCTGTTTCACAAATGGTAGTACTGTAATTGTTTCTATTTTGTTTTCTTGGGAATTTTTTTATTTTTTGTTTTCATTTGTAATGTCAGATGTCAAATACAAAACTTCAAAAATTAAACTCTAGGTATCTAGCTGTAAAAATTACACATATTGCATGATAAAAAAAAGTATTGCACTACACTCCAGGATATTAAATTCCACTCTCTCTCTGCATTCAGAAAATATGAAGACTTGGCCACATATGTGTTAGGAGAGTGCTACAGACAAAACAAGGATTTAGCACATAAGCTTTTAGTGAGGGAGCTTAAGATGTATGGAGGGACCACGCTGTTTACACTGGCAGATGCCAATGAACTGATGAAGTTCATGGGACACACATGCTGTCAGACCAAGCTCAATCTTATCTGGAAGGGGAGGATGGCACAGGACACATCAAGCTTGCGGGTAAAAATATTGAGAACTCTTTTTACGTCTAATAATTTATATTTTACAAGTATTTTGCAACAAGATTTAATAACCTGTACAACATATTCTTGGTGATTTGTACATTGGTCGAGTTATACATTAAAAAACATGTACATTTCTGCGCAAAATAATGGGGACTGATATTGCAGAGATGCAAACAGCGAATGTTAATGCTACAAATTATCCAGGTTTGGTGCTTATTTATCTTAAATTGCTACACCACATAATTATTGGTGTTCATATGAATGAACTATAATGTATTCAGGCTAAGTACTTAATAATATGAGTTATCTATATCTCTACACATTTTGCAACTGAACAGTACTGGTACCTGTATGAAAATTTCCAATCTGCATTTTTTTGAGAGGCTGAATTGTAAACAAAACACCATGCAATGGAACACAAATTTCACTTCCAAATCGTCACCAAGGTCTTGTTACTCACTGTACACTGCTGCAGCAATACACACAGACAACCACACAATAAGATCACATTCTAAAAAATAAACAATTACCTTTAAAGCCCTACCAAAAATGCATCAATAAAACTCTTCTATCACCAACATAATGTGAGAGCAAAAAATGTTCTAAAAATAGACTAGAACTACATTCGGGTACTGAACTGGAAGTAGTAACTGTGTACTGATGCCTTCTAATAAGTATTTGTTCCATTTATTATTTAACAGATAATTGCTGTAAAGAGCTTTTTGATTGGTCAAAATTTTGTACTTGCCCAATGAATCATTGCATATCAGAAACTGATGGGAATGAGCATGCTTGCTAAACATGGCGATTCGAATTTTCGAGTGGGATACTAGTTGAATATCCTTATGAAAAATGTGCGGCAATAAGACTAGCTTGAATGCCAAGTTGATGGAAACATAACTGGTCAATGAAAACTGAATGCCATTTTGTTTTTTTTTTTGTGCCATAAGAGCTTAACATGCTGAGAAGGAATTAAAAAAGGATGATTTCGAGATTTTATAACTCGAAACTGATTAACTTCCAGTATTTAAGTAGGGACAACATATAGATCACTGATGGGAATTGCTGATATTGTTGCCAGATACCCATGACAAAGATAGTCATATCTTTGAGGAATTTTATTGGCCCACAAATAGAATCATCCTTCAAATTATTGTTTATATTATCAAAATATTCTGGTTGTGTTAGAAGCTAAGTGTAAAATAAGAGTACTTATATCATGATAAATGTTTGTCATGGCTGCTTATCGAAGAAGGACAAATTCAAGAGACCACAACATCATAGTTTATACATCAATCAAAAAGCAAGTCATCAGTACAACAGTGACATAAGGCAAGCACCTAACATTTCTTCCATGTCTCAATGGATATGCTTTTCTGTAATTTTTGCATTATTTCAACAGTTGAAATTTACACATTATGTTGTATATACTGTATATTATTGTGCATAACAGATACAAGATCTCAAGGTTTATTAGTTCCGTAACTGAGTTACCTTCTCTAAATAAAGTCTTTAATTATTATTATTATTATTATTATTATTATTATTATTATTATTATTATTATTATTATTATTAACTCCCATATTTCTTGCCTTGGATGTCATATAATTACAACATCTGTATAATTTTGTTTTATATACACTGAAATATCACCTTGGTTAATAAAGTCCTGTTTAATTCATATAAATTATTGATTTGAAACCTTTTTAAATGTCTGAATAATTCCTGAAACATCAGTAAAATACTATATTATTTTAAAAATTTTAGTTGTTTTTATAGGGTTTACACCATTTTTGCAGCACATGATAGGCTATACAAAGCGGCCAGTATTAATGGTAGAGGAAGAACCCTGGAATACCTCGGGAAGAACCATCGACCCACGAGAAGCTACTGGCTTTCTCATGCTAGTGAAATCTCACCAAAGTTTTAGTAAACTTTCACAAAACTTTCAATGAAAATGTTAGAGATCTCTCCAATCATGGATTAGGTTTTGTATGCAAGAAATTAAATGAGGACAACAAAAAAACCTACTGGTAAATCTTATTTGAAAATTTTGTCAAAATAAAATTTATGATCCATTTTAAAAATTATTGAGAATATTTGTCATTATTTCAAATAATATCTATGAATCATTAGGCAGTTTAAAAGAAATCTAAATCAAATTTTTTTTTGGATGATATTAATGTATATTTTAGGCAGTCTGTTATTAGACAGAAATCTTAGATGGATTTTTTTAAGCAGAATCTTAGGACAACTGATCTGCATATTTTGCCTAAAATTCTACCAGAAATCCACCTAATGTCTTTGAGGTGGAATGACAGTCTGACATTTTTATTATTGAATGGGTTTCTGCATTATTTCCATCTAATTAGGTAGAAAAAAAGATTCCATCTAGTAACAGAGAGAGTACATGTAATTAGCATATTTTGAGCTATATTCCTCCCTGAAAAAGCCTTAAAGTGATAAGGGGAATCTAGGTTAAATAAGCAAAATAAATTCTTCCTAATAATATATTCAGTAATTTGCATATTTTGAACCATATTCCACTCTGAATCCATCTAAAATTTATTATAAGTGGAATCTAAAGTTTTAGGTGAAATATGCTTTAAAATTCCACCTAAAATCTGGTCAAAGTCGGGGCAGAAGTTATCATATAGGTATAGACTTTATTGGGAATCAATGATACATATTCAAAATAATTTTTGAAATGGATCATACATTTTATTTTGACAGACATTTTCAAATAAGGTTTAGGTTTTTCTTGTCCTCATATTCTTTCTTGTATACCAAATCAAAGATGGCATCATCTTTTTCATTTCACTGATAGTTTGGGGAGATTTCACAAATATTTTGACCAAACTTTTCATTGAAATTTGGCTGAAATTTCACTGAAACATTTGTGAGATTTCACAAAATTTATGACCAAAACTTTCACTGATATTCTAGTGAGGTTTTACACAAATTTTAGCCAAAACTTTCACTTAGGTTCTGGCAATATTTCTAACATTTCTTTGAAAGTATTATGAGAGTTTACAAAAACTTTGGTGAGATTTCAATCAAATTTTTATTATTATACACCATTTTACTGATGTTTCAGTAATTTTTCAGACATTTCAAAAGGTTTCAAAAAAATAATGGATATGAAATAAGTTTTTTTATTAACCAAAGTCATATTTCAGTATATATGTACATGACAAAAAAATTATTCACATGTAATTATATGGCATCCAAGGCAAGAAATATGGGAGTTTATTTAATAATAATAATAATAGTAATAATAATAATAATAATAATAATAATAATAATAATAATAATAATAATAATAATAATAATAATAATAATAATAATAATAATAATAATAATAATAATAATAAAGACTTTATTTAGAGAGGGTAACTCAATTAGTTACAAAACTAATATACCTTGAGGCCGTCTATCTGTTATGTATGATATATACAGTATATACAACATGATGTGAAGAAATGGCTTGACACTAAATAATTAAGTGATTTTAAAAATGAAAGTATCAAGCTTGGAACATATGCACAGGAATCTATTTAAGCATAAACATAAAATATTATCCAACATTGAAACATTCAACTGTGAAAATGACGCAAAATTATAGTATCCCATCTGAGACAGTCTGATTATGAAAAGAAGAAATGTTAGGAGAGTGCCTTATGTTCCTGTTGTAACACAGACCTGACTTTTTATTAATGAACAAACTAAGATGCTATTGTGGTCTCTTGAATTAGTCCTTTTTCCATAAGCCATTGTGAGAAACATTTGTCATGATATAATTACTCTTATTTTACACTGAATTCTAACACAGCTATAATATTTTGATAATACAAACAATAATACCATTCATGATACTGAAGGATGATTCTATTTGTGGGCCAAGAAAACTCCACAAAGTTATGACTATCTTTGACTATCTGGCAACAATATCATCAAATCCCACCAGTGATCTATATATTATCCTTCCTTAAATTCGGGAAGTTAATCAGTTTATTTTGGAGTTATGTAACTCGAAATCATCCTGGTTCAGTTACTTGTCATATTTAGAATGTTGGCTGTAAAGCTCTTACAGAAAGCAAAATGCTAGTCCTGGCATTCAGTTTTCATACAGTTTGACCAATTAAATTCCCTCCATTTTTGCATTTAAGCTATTCTCATTGCTGCACATTTTTAAAATTGATATCCAAACTTGTATTGTGATCAAAAATTGTAATTGCAGTGTTTAGCAAGCATGCAGATTCCCATCAGTTTCCATTGCGCAACAATTCATAGGGCAAATACAAACTTTTGACCAATCAGAAAGCTCATTAAAGAGATCATCTGTTAAATAATATATGGAACAAATACTTATTTGAAAGCTCATTGCAGAATGGAACCAGATAGAGAATAATAAAAAATATTAAAAAAAAACAATTTCTGAGACAATATTAAAATAGGGGTCCATATCAAGAAAATCAATTCAGGTCAGGAGAAAAGCAAAATTGTTTCAGGGCAGTTAAATCTAATTAAGTTAAACAAAAATACAACAGCAACAATTTGAAAAAGAAATATAACAAGGAAAGATGTGGAAAGAAGTTATTGTTTCCAATATGAATAAAAATATTAGCTATCAGAAACAGGAAAAAAAATGTTGCTGAAAAATCATTCAAAATGTACAAGAAAGAAAAAGTAAATTTTATTATATTTTATTGATATTTTTACTGAAATATTACTATCACAAAATATTATATTTTTAGCATTTTTGTCAAACTTTGAGTGAAATTTCAATCACAAATTCTCATGGATATTTTCAGAAATGTTGGCAGAGTCAGTAAAATTTCAATCACAAAATTGCACAGATATTTTGAGAAATCTTCTAAAATACTTTCATTTTTATGAAAAAAGGATATATGAGTAAATATCACAAAATTTTCACTGTGATTTCACAGAAATTTCAGTCACATTTTCACAAGGGTATAATTTTTGCAGAGCAATTATTTTAGCAAGAAGCAAATAAACTTGTTTTTCAGAGTAAATATCAGATCAGTTGAAAATACACCTTGTACCAAATTTTCTAAGTCTGAAGATTTATTTATGCTTTTAGTTCATCTCATAAAAGTTCAACATCCATCTTAAAGTAGGAAAATGAACCGGACAATCAGAATTTTTCCATCTAACAGTTATCCTTTAAAAGGAATATAAGAAATAGTATCTGGATTCAGTCTGTCGCTTTAGCTGTATGCCCAGTCTGCCTAAAGTCTATCTGAAATTTAGGCTTTTTAGGCAGAATAAACCCTGAATCAACCTAAAATCCAGGCAGAATCTTCCTTAAAGTTTCTTATGGGTGGGATCAGGACTGGAAGTTCTGTCTGGATTTTATATTAATTTATTGTTAGACAAATCAGTATGATTAGCAAGGGTGCAGAAATCCATTGTCCAAGTCAGAAATTTGTTCTGACAGATGAGCACCTTTTGCAAGGTTACTTGTCCATGGATAAGTAAATTTTGGCCTGTAATTTAAAAGAGCAGTAGTTGATGTCTTATCTAAGCAATGTTTACATAATTGCCATTCATAATAATACTGATAAGTACCATGCAGTTTTGTTGAATATTTACATAGTGTATGCTGAAATATAACAGTGGAAATGAGACACAGCCTCTCTAGATACAACCAATAGAAACAGACAGTACTGGCTAAGCAATATCTTTTGAAATTTACATCAGAACAAATTTCATTGGGTGGAGGATAGGGCTTCCCCATGGACATGTTGTTCTGAACCAATTACTATACTTCTTTAAGCCATTATGCACAGCTACAATGAAGTTTCCTGGGAATGTATCTGGATGGATCATTTTCTTACAATGATTTGTCTGAATGATGAAAAGCTGAATGAAAATTCAACAAAACGGGCTAAACCTGAACTTGACTAAGACAGGAAATACAATTAAAAGAAAAATTAGAGTTTAAAGATTCTTGGCTGCAGTAGTTTCCATGGCTCTAGGCCAAATGAAAATCAAATAAAATTGCACCTTGCAATGTACATAAGGGACATGAGCCTGATATTTAGTCAATTAAATAAGATAAAATCTGTAACAACATGAAAAAAACTTATCTGTGCTTATGATTCATGAAATAACCTCAAAACTTTATACAGATATTGTTATTTCATGTGATGGCAGATTTTGTCATATTTTACTGATAAAACATCAGTCTCATGTGGTAAGAGATGCCCCTTAACTGCAGACAAAACCAGTGGATAGTTTGCAGAACAGGTTATCAAGGGAAATTTTGACACACCATAAAAGTGTTAAGTGCATACATAAAAGTGCAATACATGTCTATTAAAATTAGCTAATTAGAAGGCAAGGCCTAATCTGAGGAAAAAATGTTGAGGGTGATTATCAATAAATGCAATCTGAACCAATCCAAGTGTTACAAGAAGATGTTTAACACAGCATATACCATAGCAGAGAAAGTGTTTATTAGGCTAAATTTTTTGTGAGCTTCAAATCACAAATGGAAATGAACTGAACTGATCACATCAACAGAACTGATATTTCATCAACTGTTATATGAGACATCCTATTGAAAAATGTGAAGGATAAAGTATTCAGAGCTAAATTCATATTCATCCTTTCAGATGAGAGTAGTTATAGACAAAGAATGCATTCTTGTTAGGCTTGTAAACCCTGATAATAAAAGTCCCCCAAAAAACCAAGTTGAAATATCCAGTAAATAATATCAGAGATTCATACTACAAGCATTTTATGAAAGTAAACATTTTAACAGTTCCATTTTTGATCTAGCTATAACAATACAGACAGGTGTTTTATACAGACAAGTAAACTTTTTAATTTACTTGTCTATGGACAAATTGATTTTGACAAAATTTCTACACCCCTGGTCAGAATGTCAAACAAATTAAACTTTTGCAAAGAATATGCTAAGTTTGACACTTGTAATAGCTAAAGGCCTGGGTTTGAAATCTTGAATCCAAAAGCTATATAAATAATCTCACTGCTTGTTCTCTGATCAGTGATCATGTAGTACCAAAACAGTGAAAAAGATTACTTTTTCTACAACAGAAATCAACCTGAATTCAACCAGCTTGTATTCATTCTGAAGGAATGAAAAAATTTGCCACCATTTTAGGTGAAGCTTTTAAAACTATTTCAGCCAGACGGGGTTAAGAGTGGCTGATTGTAAACAGTTGAGATCTGATAAAACTTGGTGAATAGGGTTATATTAGATGAGTTTATGAGACCATACATGAGTAAGAGACCATACATGTTAATTATGCCTTTCAAATATACTTTATTATAAACAAGAAACTGTCCTTTATCATTGAAAATATATAGTTTATAAGAAAACTTACATGTGTTTGTGTTATTTAGTGCTACCCGTTTATGTCAACATGGTCAGGCCCGAGGAAAAATTGTCGACATAAGTGGATGTCAAGATAAGTGTTTGAGGGGGTGGTGGTGTCGGAAAAAGATACAAGTTAAACCACAGGAGACTGCAGTTTTATCAATAAAGAACGACAAAATTTCTGACATGAAATCACCTTCATAGTATTATAATATAATATTATTATAATACCGTTAAGGTGATTTCATGTCAGAAATGTTGTGTTTTTTTGATAAAACTGCAGACTCATGTGGTTAAACTCGCACAGAGGCGAGATGGTAGTGATCTGTAATCATCATTAGCGCTTTAGACCACTCTGCCACTGTACATGAAGACAAATCCAGTAAAAGACACTTGTATATTGAAAAATTACATTTTGGTTACCTTTGTGTAATAAAATCCACAACAAAATATTAAATCAGTCGCATCCTGATATGAAAAGCATTACTGGTTATAGACCAATTCTCGCCGCAAACTGACTAGCTACAATCGATCATCTCTGAGGGCGGGAAATTGAAATAGCTACAGTCGACCACACGATGGCAATTTAAAAAAAGAAAAAAATAGTTTTGCTGCAACTTCAGTGACAACGGATTACCTCTGAAGCTCCGATATATACCAAGGAATTTTTGTTTAAAAAATTGTCTCAATGTTCTACAATTATTTGATGTTGCCACAGCAATAACAAATGGGTATTTGTTTAGTCCTTCAAAAGGGAGTCTTTAGGGATGCCTTCAATAACACATGTACCTTCATCAAAGCAAGCCGGCGACCTTTGATCAAAGAAGTCAGGAACATACTAAAATAAAAGAATTGCTTCAGTTTTCATTGTGATTAAAACATATTTATTCAGCTGCAAAACTTTCTTGTTTGCAACAAAAACATGCGTAAGGAGGACTCCTGTGTGGATGATTTTCTACATCACAAATAAAAAATTTGCATCAAAATACGCGTAAATAAGCGTTTCTGAGATTTCTGATTTAGTTTCCAGAGACTATAAATTTAATCACGTTTACACTGCTTTTGTAGCCATCGTAAATAAAAATAAAGTTAAAAAGGAAACTTTCACAGCACAATAAACCTGTTTTAATCACCGATCACTTTGGAAAATGCAAGAATCAGATTTTATTGATTTTATTTAAGTCGCTGCGAGAGGCCAACTTTGTAGGACCAAACAAAAGCTTGTTTTTGTGCCTGTTTTTTTCTGAGTTCGACATTAAAGCCTGCTGGCAAGATCAACTAATTGTTGAATAAAGTACATGTCGGAACTGGCCGATTGCTGACATAAATGATACCATGGTAAAATTAAAGTCTGATGGCAAGATCAACTAATTATTGAACAAAGAATGGGTAGGAACTGGCAGTTTGTCAAAATAATGATAAGAAAATAAATGATTTGTTCAAGCTGGGACCAAATTGTCGACATATACATTTTTTTTTATCTCGACGTTGACATAAGCATGACAATTTTGGTAGTAATAGTACAACAAGGAACTAGGACTTTGCTTTTTTGTCAAGATAGGTGGCTTGTCTACATAAGTGATGTCAATATAAGTGGGTAGGACTGTAATACTACATAAGCCTGATCAGTAAAAATGGTGGGCTGTTAAGTTATGTAATCCAAGTGAGTTATATCATGCCTTGTTGGGCCCTGTGTTATTTAATTACCTTGCAGGTAAAGTGAGAGAAGATTGGTCATTGTACCTGGATATAACCCATTATCAAAGGTTCTGAGTTTGGGCTTGGACATCATCTATTAATTTTCAGAACACTAAATTAAATGCATTTGTGCATGTTTTTGGACAAAAAAAAAATCAGTTATATTTTGCTCATCAAACACAAGTGGAAAGAACAATATTCTCAGGTTCTGTATTTAAATTCTTAGGTTTTAATCATGAACATTTGCATTATTTTGAATTTTTACAGCAGTACCAAACTGCACATGATAGCTTCTGAGATTAAAACTGCTGAGATCTTTGACACTGCAGATGACAAATTTTGAGATATTTCACAATTCACATGACAGCTTCTTGAAACTTTCAAACTACATGTGACACCTTTTGAGATCTTGCACACTCCTGAGATACTGCCGAAATCCATCACACCACATGTAACAACTTCTGAGATCTTTCAATCTTTCACAATTCACATGACAGCTTCTGAAATCTTTCACCCTACTGAGTTCTTTCACACTGCACACATCGGCTTCTCAGAGCTTGTTAATGGCATGGTGCATAATTTTATAATTGTTTTTCTTTTTGCCAGATCTTCATGGCCATCATAATCCCTATCATTATGCTACGGATAAAGTTCAGGAACGTAAACAAGGTAGAAGAGATGGTTGCGAAAAACAAAGTCAAGCCAGTCATTGAGCCATCAAAATCAGAAACATCCCAGAACAAGGACATATTTTCCAGCGTTGGAATAAACACAATACCATCTGAGAACCAAATTGGCATAATCAGTGCCATCTATTTCTTTTACAGAACCCCTATCACAGTCTTCATTATTCATAATGTAAGCATGTATGTTTCACATGAATTGTAATTGTGGTATCCAAAATTTGGCTGTATATACAATTGACCTATTTGAAAGCAAGTCATTACATTTCATCTGAGCACTGTGTATGGGAGATCCAGAAGTTCCATAGTTCCACCTCTTCCATAAATTATATCTGACACCATAATACAGTGGAACTACTGAAGGTTGAAGTTGGATTTTGACAAAATAATTCTTTAAAAGATCATGACCCAGTGGCTGGAAAAGAATGTGATAGTGTTAATGTAAACAATTTCATCACCTACTTCGGTTTTCCAAGAAAATTTTGATAAGGCCATTGGAGGAGTGTCCATCATGATAAATAATAACTCCACATCCCAATTAATCTCATTACTGCATTGGAAGTCATAGTTGCTCTCATGTCTATCCACAATGCTTAGTGTTCAGCAATCTCTCAAATACTGCAATCAATCAATTTGATCTTAACCATTTTATTGAACAGCTGACAGTAGCATTTGTTGTGCATAGTGACTTTAGCAACCAACTGTGATGATGCTAGAAAATTGACAATATTGTTTCCAAATGTAATCTTTGCCTTTTTAATAATAAGGCATAGAAGAAAATTGTCAACATTATTTCCAAATGCAATTCTTGCCTTTTTAATGATAAGGCATAGACGAAAATTGACAACGTTGTTTCCAAATGCAATCTTTGCCTTTTTCATGATAAGGCATATAAGAAAATTGACAACATTGTTTTCAAATTCAGTCTTTGCCTTTTTTATGATAAGGCACATATATGCCAGCCTGGTACTACAGGATTCTGATCATCTTTGGATCTATATGCAGCTCAACTCTATTACTTGACTTCTCTTATGAGTGACCACTTTCCATTACACTTTAGAAGTAATACTCCAAAACCTTGGGGCAAGGATACAATGTGAGCAAGGCAGACTGAGAAATGGTATTGTCTCTCTGTGAATCAAATTTGATTGTTGACCATTTTGATAGTAATGGATTTATAAAAAGATACTCCAGATTGTTGCTGGTAATACAAAACCAAAACATTCAGTGATTCCTAAATAAGGCAATAAACTATGGTTTATGATGCATGCAAAGACACTGTCATGCAATGGACACAAGGTCATTAAAAGTTCTGTGCCAATCTAAAATATGAAAATCTGAATAAATTTTGTATGTACCAATCTGAAGCATGTTGAAGAATAGATGAAAACATGGAGATTCCAAGTCTCTAAGTTGAATTCTCACTCATCTTTTAGATTAGTATGGAATATTACACCAAAAAGATCATCAGCGAAAATTAAGGGCTGCCATCTTTAATTTTAAAAAAGTTCTGATAAAATGGTCACAAACTTGTCAAAACATTAAAACAAGGCAGAAATTTTCTCTATTATCTCCTCAAAAAAACGAATGATTCTCAAAACTAATAAACTCATCAATAACTTCAAATCCAATGTTATGAATGCATTTTCAGAGTTAAGAATGGTACCACCCATTTTGAAAGTTTTCCCAGGATATGGTTTACCTCTAGGCAGCATTTTGTCAATCTTGACATCAAAGTTAACATCATAGTGCTATGCTTTATAACTAGGAATGACTTCTCATGTTTCTGTTCATGACTTTTTTGAACTACATTCATTTGTGTGAGCAACACATATGTTTAAAGAGAGATCAGAAATGGTTGGAAGAAAACAGGTTCAAAATTGATAACTGTTAACATGCATTCTCCTTATGCTATGTATACTTGATGATGACCCCAAACTCTGTTTTAACAGTTTATTTGTCCCTGTTGGAGAACTTTTAAATCGTGCCTGCAAATGCTTGATCCAATATGCAATAAGGTATATTGAATTTGTCTTGGAACTTCTAAAAATTTTGAAAAATATTGTTGAGACAAATGAAACATCACTTTATCTAGGTGAACTAAATATTAAACTCTCTAGTATAATAAGAAACCTCCTCAAATCCATCAAATCTCTGGGGAAAAATACCATAACTTCTGCAGTGAGTTACCTTTACACTCAAGAACCAAATTTCATTCCACCTTTGACATACTTTTTCATCCTTGCCTATAATCAACAAAAATCAATCTTGCTTAGGATTGTGTCAATACAACAGGCACCATGGTTATGAAAACCTGCCAAAATAACATTTGATTTATGCAAATTCAAAAGGTTATCAACAAATCATCTCAATCTCAAAAGCAAATTGATTAATATCAGATACCTGTATGATGGCAATATGTCCTTGCATACTGAGGTTTCAAAAGTTGGAGGCAAGGTTGGAGCTGCTCTTGTTACAGTTACTGGCACCACCATTTTGATCTGATTATTAGGTGAATTCTCCATGAGATTACAGCTGTACATAAATCTTTCAACAACATTAGAAACCTCCAGAAATGCAAATTTCATAGTCTTTTGAATTTCTTTTACACACTGAAAAGCATTATAAAATATTAAATTTAATAACCAGTTAATATTCAATCTCTTTCAGAAGCATATACCACAATCTGGAAAATGTTGTCAGTTCTGTTGGATGCCTGGATAATAAAAGGGCATATAAAGCAACTACAGCTGCAGTTATCCATTTCTGAATGGTTCTTTAAACTTAGCAATGAAAACTTGATATACAAGATTCAGAACAATAAATGCATCATTTGATAATGTCATCACTCATATAGAAGATATTAAGATCAGGTGGAATAAAGTCTCTCAGTGGGTTTTATCCATGAAGTAGCATCATTTCCCAATAATGTTATTAAACTTATCCTTTTTCCAGATGACATCCAACACAAATACTGCATTCCCCATTAAGTGTATATTGAGTGCAAACATTCTCTAGGTCATAAGTCAAACAGAGAGGAAACTTTACTGTAAAGGAATATGATTTTCTCTCTTGACAAGCACATATTATTCATTAGAAATGAACATGTGCACAAACATAATTATTTTAGCTCTTTTACTCCACAGTGATGTTTATTCTTATTTGTGTGTGATGCAGTATCACTTAATTATGTACCACAAGTTATTTGCTTTATTCAGCAGTAATTACAAATGTACTAAATGATTCACTAAAGTGCTTTTTACCTTACTGAAGTAAGATCTCTAGCAAGAAACTTCTCTATTTACATCAGCTGATCAGGAGTATTCTTTGCTCTGGACAATTACTAAATAAAGTCAGCTTCTTCACTAGTGAAACTTTAAATTGAACATTCATTTTTATGTCTTTTTTATTATGCTTTTTCTGACATAAACAATTGCTGAATCCCAGATATTAATAGAGAGCAATGATTAGATAGACCAGTATTTTTTTATGGATAGATTTCATATTTTATAATTTGGTATTACACATATTTGTGAAGTTTTTTCCACATTAATATGAGAAGTTGATTGTTTTACAGTAATTTACCTGTGATATTTTTATAAAGATAGTAGTCTTCTTCAACCAAATGTATATACAAATTTGGAAAAAACAAGTTTTTTTATGGCTTAAAAATATGTCATTGGGCTTTTTGAGATATATTCATGTGCAATATGGAATGAATTCTTTCCCTAGGCTTGTAATAAGACATGAATTTGGTTTAATATTTTTTTCATACCCCCTCATGTTCACTTCTGAATTATTTTTGCTTGACTGTCTGAATGAGGTTTTATGATAGATTGATATGTGCAAGTGAAAGAAGACACATTTGTTGAAAGAATATGGGTAACTATGTGTTATGGAAATATGGACTGAACAGCTAAATTGAACACCAGAAAATACATGCAACATTACTTGAATATGTAGTATATATTATTATGTGTCAAATAATTACCTAATTCCTGTAAATACTTTCCTCATTTCAGATTTTTTATTTGATGTTCCTTGCCATATTTACCTACTTTGTGCTGACAGATCTGTACCCTGGCAAGCCTTCAGTACTGGAATACATCACATGGGCAACAACAGGGACCATGTTGATTGAAGAAATCAGACAGGTTGGAGATTTTTCACAAACAGAAAACTGCATTATGTTAGCTTATTTTTATTAACAGTTTTTCTCAGCTCACCTGTATTCCTTTTCTATTGTGTCCAACAATGTCTTATTAATAGTTTCATGACTTTCAGACATGTTACAATTCAGAAGCTTTAAGTCTGAATAGATTTCAATCAAACTTTATATGTACACATGTACATTGGATTACATCAATTATGATTGATACAGGTAAAATTCAATATAACAAAATGCTCAGGGGCAAAAGAAAAACATTGTGATATAAGTGGGATCACATTAACAAATTCTTGGAAAATTCTAACTTATTCCACATGTTACTTCCTCCAAACATTTGACAAACAGTGCCAACTGTATTAAAAAGTCTTTTAACTTGTCTAAACTTGATAGCTTTTCTTTTTTTGTTAACATATATAAAACTACAATATGTTTTAGAGAATTTTGGAAGTTTCAGCAAAATTAAATGCAGAGCTGAGTATAAAAATTCTGCTAGGTGACATTCTAATAGGAATGAATAGCTTTTCTGAGAGCATGTAATAAGGATGTTAAAAAGAGATGTCACCTTCAATTTAAAACTGGGCGCCATGCTGTGATTATGTTTAAAGTGGAATCACATAACTGTATAATGAATTGTGTTATAACAGGTTTTGCCTGTATCTCTGGAATTGAACCAGGTTATCTAGAGTTTGCTTTGTTAGCAACTTAGAGGCTGTATTTCTTTACAATTTTGGACTGAACTTTGCATTATATGTTTATATTTCTAACATCTTACACAAACTGCAATTTTCAAGGAAATTAGTTTGTGTTAATTAGGGCTGTTTCAGTAAAACCTAAATCCACCACCTCCAAGGGACAATAGTTGAATACTTTTGACAAAAATTCTGTAGGAGGTTTTGTTTCAAACTATTTTGATTCTGACAAGTGGAAGGATGGTTAGGAAAATCACTTCTGGTGAGGATTGTATAAAAAAAACAGAAATCACACATGTGGTTAGTGGAATAAAGCTGAATTTATATTTAAAATTACATCTAACCCCTTCTTTTAGGTCTAACTTGTGGCAAATCAACATACAGGGGCCAGAATTGCTTACAGGACATGCAAGTGCCAAATTTGTACAAATTTGAGTACTTTGAAAACGCTGACTTATTAGGACTCCCAAAAATTAGTTCAATGTTGCACATATAAAAATGTAATCTGCACAGTATGCAATTTTTATTTAACTGTTGATCCATGGTTGTAATAACAAGAATTGCGCTGCTGGCAAAAGTTTAGTAGCATTTATTTTTAAGGTATCAACGTTTATAGTTGCATTCTTTAGCTTGACATGATATTTGTTCAGCTAAATTTGATTGGTACTCTGTGCCATAAAACAAGCTTCTATCATAGTTTTAACCTTAAATTCATCAAGTAAGTTTTACAATGTGTGTTTAAGATTATTGCCACCTAGAAAACCCAAAATGGCTGAATCTGAATGTGTATTGACTTAAGATAATAATTCATTTAACTAATACAAACTGATGATAGATATGATGACAACAATTTTGAAAATTTTTAAGTATATCAGTCATTGGAGTCTGGGAAAGTGTTCTTAGAAATTTCAGTGTTTGATTTTTTTTAGCTCAAAATTGATTGAATGTACATGTTGGATGGAAAAGCAAACAGCATGCTGGTCAATCACCTATACAGCATTATTTCAAAACTGAATAGAGAATACCAATACTATATTAAAATACTGGCAGTATTAAAGAAAAGGGCAATTTTCATTTCTTTTCTGAAGACAAAAAACTTTGGGATTTTGTGATAGAGTTGAGATAAATTGAAAAATTAGGATCTGTAAAGAAATGTAAAGTATGCATATTTATTTAATTAAAATACCTGTCAAAAAGCAAACTATGGCATTATTAGACTTAAAAATAAAAAGAAAAACAAAAGGAAATCTGGCATAATAGGCAGCAAAGCACAGATTCAAGAAAGTGAAACTTTGGCAGAGTTCATGGTAGTGACAACTCTTATTTTGGAACAGAAATATCCAAGAGAAAATGCCAATGAGATATGAAATATATTTTGTACATTACAACGATATAGAACAATTTCCTTATTTGTTCAAGCTAGCTGTGCTTATGCCCCTTCAGACAGCAGATATTGTTTATAGAGATTATCAGAGAATACTGGAATGATATCACAGTTAAGCATGTGCAGAATTCTGGTTTGCAGAACCTACATTGCAGAGAAGGAAATGATACAAGATCTCATATTATGCAGATATATTACCAAAATGAAGGACATGCTCACTATTTGTGAAAATTAAATGGTTATTAAACATTATAAGGGACTGAGTTGTATAAACTCAAGATGGATCAGATTTGTCCTATTTGTGTTTGATATTGTTATGTATATTTCTCATGTGGTGATATTATCTGCTGGCCTTTTTGGCATTTAGTTCCATTAAAAATTGGATTGATATTATTACAAAAATTTGGAAGCATGATGAGCAAAGACTTGATGTCATTCTGATATATGGATTATGTGCATCCTGAGTCATCTTAGGTGATCTGACATGGCTGAAAGGCTGTATTTCTTAACAGGTTTTAATTGGACTTGGTACCTATGCTTATGCCCTTAATATCTCACACTAGTTTGATTCTTGAATGGCATTTGCAAATAACTGATGAGGGAACCAGTCATCTGTCTTCACTTTTTATGAATTTAGACAGTACATATTAACAAATTTTGGTCAGATTTTTTATGTAAGTTCATGTCATCCAAATTATGAATGCACTGTGAATATTTTCATCATCTGTGAGAACAAATGAAATGACCAGGCAATTGTGTTCTTGAAAATATTCTGATCAAATTGTATGTTTTCCACCATGACCTAGGACATTTATCAGGAGACGACATTTTGGGCATACAAGGAACACTCCATTTTGACTTGTGTTTGTCCCCATTCTGAAATTTGCTGTGTTTTGTTAGATACCAAGCTTTGCAGATTATATAGTTGCTATGGGCGACAAATGCAAAGACCCAACAAATAATAATCTTTCATGGAAACTATGTGATGCCTTCTCAAATAAATGAATTTAAGCACTGAATAAAATACTTTGTTTTTGTTGTTTTGTTTTTTCTTCACAGAATCATAAAAGTTTAATACTTGCAATTTTTTGCCTGTCAAGATTCACAAAATGTACTAATTATTTATTTAATAGCAGTAATACATGACTTGCTACTGTTGCATTGCTACCCTTTTCTGGGATGCTAAGTCTCAAGTACACACTAAATGTTCCCTCATTTAAATATTAATTAAAGGACCTACAAGAAGCACAGTCCCAGTCTGGTTCTCTTGTCATACCCAACATATAGAGAAAATTTCTCATTTTCCTTGGACTACAATGCTCTTACACATGTCAGTATGCTAAATAAAATTTGCCTTCATAATGTTGACCTTTTGCTTCTTTTCAGCAAAAACATGAATTTGGTAGTATTTCAGTCATTTTCTCCCTGGCTTTATTTCTGTATATATTTTGATCCTTTTAATAAGGTTGATGGGTATTTGCACCTTAGTAAGCAGTGTTTCAATAAAGTTTACCCTTTCTTATTACCTGTCCTGGTAGGTATTCCCTATTCTTTCATAGTTTTGGTTCAGTTCATTTTGTGATATGTTTCTCTTTCAGCTTACAATTACATCACAACATGTTGATAAATGCAGGTAAAAGAAAGGCCCATATGACACTTCCCACACTTGTTTATCATGTAATTTGTACCCATTGATGTAGTTCATTTGATGATAATTTTTCTTTCAGCTTTCAATTATGTTGTAAGAAAGCTCAATGAAACAACCACAACACCTGTTCTTCATGTACTTTCTACCAATATGGTAGTTGTATTTTGTGTGGCTGTTGGTGGATGCACTGTGAAATTGGAGAGGGATGAAGAAGGGTCCCATTTTCGCTTCTTCTCAGGATGATTACCTTTCTTCCCAGAAGGGTTCTAGGTTACTTCTGTCTCAAACAAGCCATTACATTTAGTAAAAGAGGGATTGGGTTTGGAAATTGCCTAAAGGCTTCAGATGATTGATATTTTAATTAATGAATTGTTTGTTGTTATAAGCACACATCTTTTGATATTTCTCAAAAGCTGTACTATCATTCAAACAAAACAGTGCTGATGCTTGTTGTAGTTCATGAACAGAGTTTTTTAAATTGGATCTTCATCACCAGTCTGGTCTTTGACAGCGTTTTGAGCAAAGATCAATCACCAGGTTTTGGCATCCAAGCATCAATAACTCATCACTTGACACTGCTGTTCAAGCAACTGGGTTTTGATTGATGATCTGGTGACATAGATCAGGTTGATACACCTCTTTCCCTACTAATCCATTTAATCCCTATGGAGTACATTCTCATTCAGATCTTGTGTTGTTTCCATTGTTCAGTGATGGATGAGGAGCTTGCTCAAAAGTTTTCTCTGACAGAAGAGGCAGCCAGATTGGAGGAAGAGTGGTCTGTCCACCCTTCTTCACTCAGGCTGCTGGTTTCCACCTCTGTTTATTGGGTCAATTATCCAGTATTGACCCTTAAGCCACTTATCCCTTGTTTATTTTGCTCCTGGATGAGGATTTTCACTAGAAATTAGGCGAATCTCTTGGTCTAGCTTTACAGGACTTGGAACTAAAGGCTTGAGTCCTGCTTACAACAGCCCCATATGCTGATTTCTTCTTTCCTGCCTCCATCAACTTGTTAAAGGATGGATTTATGGAAGATGGGCTAAAACAGTAATGCATGCACTTTTGATATCCATGGTGTTCTCTGAAGGGCTTCTCCACCACTATAAAGATTCCACTTCTGATATGTTTAAGGTTTCACAGGAAAGCAGTATATTAAACATATTGAGGGCTGCATCACTTAATACAGAAATGTTCTTTGGAAGTTTTATCCCTTGCAGGATTTGAGAGAAAAACAATAGTAGCCTGGGCACATCAGTACTAGCCAAGATACATCCCCACCCTAACCTCTCAAGTTATTCAATCACCATCAACTTCAGCAGCCTTACAAACAATGGTTATCCCATTTAAAAACACTTGAGACCATTTTTCCCTAGATAAGATGGTTATAGATGCTAAGGGAGGAAGTCCTTGACTTCCTTCCCCTCTTTAATGCTGGAGATATGGCCCTCAAGAAAGGTACCCCCTTTTTTCTTTCCTCTTCCCAATATCAAATTAGATGCCTGACCAAACTTTTCTCAGAGACTTCAGTGGGGCATCACAAAGTTTGGGTCTTTTCCAGAATAAAAGGAGGTTACCAGTGTCATTTCCATGAACCTCTTGCTTTGTGTAAACTGGCTCATCTAAGGAAAAAGAAGGATGCAGAAGAGAAAGCAGCCAACAACCAAAGTCCATTTTTACTTCTCTTTGTTATTAAAATACAGAAAGCCTTTACTCCAAATTAATCTTTCTACGTTAAACAGGTTTCTCTGAAAAGAACATTTTAAAGTGGATACTGCCACCTCACTTGAGTGAGCAGTCTCTATAAATCATCATAGATGCATACCTTCATATCCCCATCTTCCTGCTTCACATAAAATACCTCCAGTTTGGTCTGGACCAGAAGGTATGTTTGCTCTTGCTTTTGTTCCCAGAGTCATTATGAGGATGACGAGGGTAATAGTGACTCACTTAAGGACTTTATGGATCAATACACTCTAGTATTTCAATGACTGGTTGAATTGCACACCCTTCTTAGGCATACTCTTCTGAAGGACATGTCCACTACTGGTTGATGGTGACTAATCTGGAAATATTCCCCAACCTAGAAAGGTCAGATCTTATCCCTTATCAGGACTTTGTGTACATGGGAATACATTTTCTAACCAGTCAAAGTTAGAGTTTTGTTCCCCTTTGACAGGATTACTCAGATTCTGTCCCTCACAGCTGATCGTTTCAGCCAAGACTTCATTGTTGGCTTGCCTCTCTCTCTCCTAAGAACTGTAAGACAGAAAAAGACTTAGTTGCTGTGGCAAATTTCATATCCATCGTCTCTATTTCTTCCTGCTAGCAAACTAGAGACCACACAAGGACCTGCAAGTCAACTGACATCTCACTAGAATCTGACTTTTATCAATTCTTGAAGTGATAATTAGATTTGGACTGCTTTCTGACTAGAGTCACATTAAAATTCCAGAACTTTTTGTATACAGATGCTCAATTGAAGCCAGATGGGTTAGTTTTCAGGAATAATTCACTCTTCTTATCAACAAACTTGAAATGTGAGCATAGTTTTTTAGCCCCATTGGAATCACTGTTACACCTTGGACAATACATTGGTTTCAGTACACCTCAGATATCAAAGAGATGTACATGTTCCCTCTTTTTGCCATCTGGTCTCCTCATAAGTCTATATCAACATCTACCATTATCCAGGCAAAATGAATGTCCTGGCAGCACAGCCACCTGTAGGTACCCAGGTATTCAGAAACACATCCATTGATAATATACTGGGTAATAAAATAATCCATGTGATTGAAGAATAGATCTTTACTAACATTTGGATAGCCATACCTGGCAGATACACTATCCAGATATGGCCATATGATCCTCATGTAATGGTGAGCAAATACTATAGGAAGCAATCTAATTTCAAAATATATGATCCCAAGTCAATATTCTTTTGTAACTGGAGCAGTATGAAATGTGTTGCTTCTATCAATTACCCTTTAACTGCTGTTGCAGATTTGTTTGGTGTATCAATCATTAAGGAAATAATGGCACCCCTGAAAAATACTAAAATTGTTTTTTTAAGTTTCGCAATTGGGTTGGTTCCTCACTTTTCTGATTTCATAAGGTATTCTGAGCTTCAGAGACTGGTATCTTGCTCACTAATGCTATCATGGAACCATTTATGTGTTTTGGTTGTAATTTTTTGTAGCACCAGTTTTTGCTTTTGAATTCCTTTCTAACAGGTAAATTCAGGAATTCAGTAGTAGGCAAGTAATGAACTACTACTATTAAAATGCAGTTTTATGGGAGCTTTTTTGTTTGGGTAGTTTTTGGATGGAGGTGAACTAATTTTAATTATGTAACACATACCTATGACTATTGCAAAGATTCACTTCTCCCACCCCACTCTGATGTCCAGTGAAGAGAAAATAATTTGTGTTTAGGCTGTGACTATGTAATCAGACTTGGATCATGTTTTTTCTAGCCTCCAAATAACCAGTTGGATGAGGGAATATTTTGCTTGGAATTGGAATTCCAGATAAAGTGTAGCAATTATACTATAGTAGCAGGTAAGTATTACATAATTAAAAATTGTTAATTTCCCTGAAATCTATGTATATGTACTTGTTAATTTCCCTGAAATCTACATACTTGTTCATTTATTATTGTATCAAATGAACACTAATGCCAAAACCTCTGTTTAACCTAAAGTTCTATTGCAGGTTGTGACAAGAGATGAACATTCTGTTATGTTTAAGATTTGTAGCTGGTTAAGAGGTATGTGGAACAGGTTTGATCTTCTGATGCTCATATTCTTTTTGGCATCTGTCATATTACGTTTTGTCCTGAACGAAGATCAATTTTCATGGACTCGAATCACCTACAGCATAGCATTGGCCATGTATTACCTACGTTTCATGCAGGTTTTCTTTGCGGAGAAACACATTGGACCCAAAGTCATCATGATCAAAAACATGGTGAGTCATAATATTTTCTCATTTATATTTACAAGACTTTTTAATGCATTAATGTATATGTATTTCAAACTGCAAATACTGTACTGTTAAAATGAACTAAGCATGCTTTCATTAGGTCAAGGTGGCCTCTAAAACAGTTGAATGCTTTATATAGGTTCATTTCTACAGAAAAAGATAGATGATTGGAATCCTAGAATGAATATGGTTACTTTATACTTTATACTTTGGTCAAATTAAACTGTACATGATATGGAATGGTCAGGCATATATTTTTTATTTTGCCCTGGATTTATAAGGAAAAAGTTAGGCTGATCTTTGATGTAAAGAATGTAAAATATTCACTTTGACTAGCCATATGATATATATTTGAGCCTTTAAATTTTTATATATTTTATGAAATACAGTGTCAAAATTATGCAAGATTGTTTTACACTCAGATTGCAAGACAATATCACAAAGAAAAATTGGGCATTGACATAGCTAAAATAAACATTTGTAATTTTATTTCTTCAAATACGTTAACCTGATCATATTACTTCAGGATTGTAATCACTACTCACAATCCAGTCTCCCATTCTATTTTTAAACAGTGAGAAGGTTAAGTTAGTCACCTGTTTGGTAAGACTGGAGTGATTTTCCTTGGAGTTAGTTCAAGTGCTGAATCTTGCCCATACTTCACTAAATTGCTTGTGCTAGGTAGAAAGCCATTTTAGAAACCATGAAATGCTGTTTTAGTTTATGCTTTTTTAAAATAAATTTTGAAAGCTAATTCACTTCACATAGGAAGTATGCTTTGAATGTACATGTATTTCTATATCTATTGCTTGTTCAACTCTTCCGAGATGGGTTTCCTATTGGTTTGATATAATCATGCAATATACATGTTAGTGTCCTTTTTCATACCTTCCAACCCTTATGATGTTGCCTAAGTCTTATAAAAGTTACCCTTAAAATACAGACACAGACTTAAGGAATAAAGGTAAAAACTATGGAAATATGATTGTTGCAGTAAATTAATTCTGGATAATTAGTTCATCCATGTTTGATAGGGATTTGGATTTCATATTAGCTTTAGTGGAGTTAGTCAGGTAGCCATTCTAACCTTACAGTTAAAAGTACATGTACCTCAGATGCTTAATAAACTGTACATATTTGTTTCATGCCAAGTGTCTGTATGATCGAACTGTTCATTCAGTTGTAAAAGAAATAAGAGATACATGTTGAAGTTGAAAGGGAAATAAGCCTTTTAAAATGTGCTAATAATTAGTACAGAAGAATAAAAAGAAATATTCAGATTCTTGTGAATAGAAGTAGGAAGGGACAGTTACTTTTATTGCACATCACATGTTGATTTTAATGTATATCTTGTGATGGGAGATATAATTATCTACATGTGAATAGAAGGATAAGAATCCAAGAATTGCGTTGCAATGTTTGACAGCAAGACTATTGATGGAAACATCCCAAACCACCCAGACCTTTGAAGCACACTCTCATTACATATATAAAGCAATTAAATTTTTAAAATACTTTTTATGTTTAATTTTCTGAAATGATGGTTAACTAGCAATAAACAAATTGATGGGACCATACAATCTCAAATACATTAGCCTTTCCTTTGTTGTGTTCTTACCATTGTATTCTCATCTTCCAATATGCATCTGGAATATTACCAATTCTGTACTATTGCTAAGCAATTTTTGTTTTGTGTGTCATTATTTCCTGACCAAAATGACCTTTCATCTCCATTGCATCATGAAAGATTTTTATTGTTTGTTATCTATCTATCTATCTATCTATCTATCTATCTATCTATCTATCTATCTATCTATCTATCTATCTATCTATCTATCTATCTATCTATCTATCTATCTATCTATCTATCTATCTATCTATCTATCTATCTATCTATCTATCTATCTATCTATCTATCTATCTATCTATCTATCTATCTATCTATCTATCTATCTATCTATCTATCTATCTATCTATCTATCTATCTATCTATCTATCTATCTATCTATCTATCTATCTATCTATCTATCTATCTATCTATCTATCTATCTATCTATCTATCTATCTATCTATCTATCTATCTATCTATCTATCTATCTATCTATCTATCTATCTATCTATCTATCTATCTATCTATCTATCTATCTATCTATCTATCTATCTATCTATCTATCTATCTATCTATCTATCTATCTATCTATCTATCTATCTATCTATCTATCTATCTATCTATCTATCTATCTATCTATCTATCTATCTATCTATCTATCTATCTATCTATCTATCTATCTATCTATCTATCTAATGCATCTGCAGAGATGGGGAGACAACAGAATTTTGCAATTACCTCCCACCCCTACACACAACA
The DNA here is from genome assembly GCA_016746295.1 of Potamilus streckersoni. Classification (NCBI taxonomy): domain Eukaryota; kingdom Metazoa; phylum Mollusca; class Bivalvia; order Unionida; family Unionidae; genus Potamilus; species Potamilus streckersoni. The sequence continues at coordinate 1,971,287 of JAEAOA010000201.1, forward strand.
TATTTTTGAGTATTAATGGATGAAACAACCTGACTCAAGAATTCAAATCCAAGATATTTGTATCTTTTACCAACTATTCTTGTGTCAGTAGAAAGATTTATATGCAGAAAAATGGCATGACTGTAGGTAAACAATTTTGCTCTGTCTTGTTACTATTTATGAGCTGAAGGGTCCAGAAAGAAATATTTATAGAGTTCAGAAAATACCAGTCTATTATGATAGAGTTTTTGATGATATTTTCTTCATTTGGAAAAATTCAGCAAGAACTTGACTAATCCATTGACATAAAGAATACGTCACATCACTCTTCAATTAAAAAAAAAATCTTCAATTAATAGTGAACATATAGACTTTTCAGTTTATAAAGGAAATAACTTCAAAATAGTTATAATTTTGATACTGGAGCATATTTCAAAGAAACAAATTCACATTATCTACTGCATAAAATTATTCTGGGCATATGTTCATGGGCATTATTAAATTCCGATTACTGAAGGTTGGCCAGATTGGTAATTACTGTCATGACTTACAGGACCTTCCTCTTATTTATCTATGATTTCAGTCCACATATGATGTGAATGCAGTTGCTGATATATGCAATTTTTTCCTAAACTCAAATGTTGCGTATTTATTCATTGGTGTATATTGACAATAGATAAGGTAGTGCCCTTCTATGTATGTACATTAATTCGATCTCAACCAACTGGTAACTCAACATAAAGAGCACAATCACCCCTAACCTCCCGCTCTCTTGTATGCAACAGTGATAAACAGACATCATTCTAATTATATCTGTGCTCTTACTCACTAATACTGTTATTTTATCCCTTTCTCTCTAACACACACCCATTCACTATTAAGATCAAAAGTCTGAGTTCATTTTCAATGTAATTTTGATAATGAGATACTGTTGCTGTGAGAATACAAGTTTCATATAACTTGGGCAACAGTTGGGACTTGTATCATTGCTTACAATTTACCCATAAATAATAATTTTATAACATATAGTACCTGTATTAATTATTGGTATTAAAGTTGCAAATAATAATAATAAGAGTCCCCGTGACTTGGACCATTTATAATTAATAGGATTGCCAGTATCACATATCATAACATCTATTCAAAGAAATATGATCTGAATGCATAAAATCTTATGTACCTAAATTATGTTGTTTTACCTTTCTGTCAAAAACACATACACACACAGATTCACTAATACCAAGACAAATATATTCTTTGGTCAGTCATTTTAAATAGAGAATAATATGAGGAAAAAAAGTGCTTTTATTTTTTATGTTAGTGTTGTTAGGTCAGCAAATCTTATGTCACATTGTCTTTGTTTGAATGAAAAACCTTTATTTTTCATACACAGTCAATACTCCAATATAATTGTAAATTGTTTTTAATGTAATTATAGTTACTTGCACAAAAAAACAAAAACAGAAATATGATGCTTCATGCAGAGATGCAGTTATAGTGCTCCAGTGTTGACAGACCTTTCTTTTTGTAGCAGTGACTTCCTTCCAGTTATAACCATGCTTTCTATAAAGTGCATATCTCTATTCCATACAATTTAGTTCTCAGTAGTCAACAGAATTTAAGACAGGTCTTACAATGTCAGGACCCTTGTTAGTATGTAATGATAGGAAACTCTTCACTGATACACAACAGCTGGTCAGAAATGTCATTGCAATAGGCTGCATGTTTAACTAATGATTACACATGGCTGTATTCAAACACAGACTTAATACAGACTTCCCTCATCTACTGATATTCCCATTGGTCATACATCATGGAAATCAGTCTCATGGATAAAACATGTACTGAACATTGTGGCACAACAAGTTGTGCTAATGCTATAACAGAACAAGTTAAATTACATTTGATTACTTTATTCATAGCCATCTGTATCAAACCAGGTTCATTAGTACTTCAATGGTCGTGTGGAAGAAGTCCACATAAGGACTACCAAGGAGAGAAATCTGTATCAAACCAGGTGCACTTCAATTGGTCATGTGGAGAAAGTTAAAAAAAACACACACTACCAAGGATACAAATAAGTATCAAACCAGGTGCACTAGAACTTCAATTTTCATGTGAAGGAAGTTTACACTACCAATGGAAAACAGTCATACAAGTCATATTCTTGGTCAAAACCATGGTTTTCAAGGGCAGATAATAAAAAGAAAGTATGAAGTCTGAGTTTTGTCCCATATTTGTCTCTCCATGACATCCTCATTCCTAGTCATGTAAGAAAAGATGCTGTGCTCGTGCCATCCTTTTCTAATATCATTGTTTAGGGTGGGGCAATCTCAGACATTTTGCCATGAAGAAAAAGCTCTGCTCTTATGATTCATGGATCCTGTAAATAGTCTTGGAGGGCTTCCAGACCATGTACAGTTCCCCTTCCCTCTTGTCAAGGATTCCATTTACTACAGATATCACCACACACAAAACAAAAAATAAAATGAGTGAAAGTGTTCCACAGCAAGAAATCGGCAACAAGTTCATTGGAGTTTTACTCGAGACCATTTTTGGTGCCAGTGCAAAGGCAAATAACATCACACTCTTTGACAAGTCATAGACTTGAGCTCATTATGATGATTGCCTTCTCATCCAGAGACTATGGTTCAGAATGGAGATGCTGAGATTGATTCTAATGTCATTCAGATATGTAATCAGTTAGGTCACCAGGATGTGTACTTACATGTTTCATTACACAAATCCTTCAGGAATTCCTGAGGTTCACTTTCATTTTGTATGTTATACTAGTTCAGGACACATCCATTTGGTGTTGGCATCAACTTCTAGAGCTCCATGTCTTTGACTGTTCTGTATCTGGATGACATAAAAGCACCAGATGAACTGTGTTTTGAGTCATGACCTGAATATCCTTGTCTCCCACCTGTTCAACCTTGGCTGCATTCATTATCAATGAGTACAAATCAAATATCATCCCACTTCAACTTTTTTACGTGTTTTGGTATGGAGTTCACAGTCCATATGAATGGGGATTTGTTTCTCTTAGGAAAATGCCATAAAATGCATCAAGACAGTGTTTTGACCCTCACTAATAATTTCATCTCAGCTCAGAATTTCTTACTCAGTAGATTTCATCATCTTGAGCCACCTGTTCATGAGACGATTGCAGATGATTCTTTTGTCTCATTGCCAACAAGCTTTGCCCTGCCTGCTGCATAAAATGGTCCTGGTTTGGGGATAAATGCAATTCTATCTCAGCAAATATGAGAACTTCCTTTTTATCTTATGGTATGTGTTCCCTTGCAGGTTTAGCCTTGTGGAATTATGGACTGCATGATTTTCAGCATAGCAAGCTGGGGTGCCCACCTCTTGCTCTTATTCAGTCTGCAGGTTGTAGCACATTAAGAATCTTGGAAACAAAGGGCATAGTAAATGCAATGAAACAGCAAACTCTGTCTTGAAAGGGTGAGATCATACTATCTGACAATTGCAATGTGGTATATTGCTTCAGAAAGATTTAGGATTTTATTGGGTGATGTGAGCAACAATTAATTTATGCTTAAAGTGTCTCATATTCTTGAAAGATTCATGCACATATTGGCTCACAAGGATGGGACAGTAGCCACTAACATAGCACTTGAGTACAACTGCTCCTTAATTGACTTCCAAGCTACGAGATGGAGGTCTCAAGCTTTTACCGTAGTGATTTTTCATCCCAAAGAGCACTGTTTGACCTGATGGGACCTATAACAACAGTACAGCAAACTACCTTCCCAGGGCATTTAGGAGCTATCACTCCTACTTTCACTTCATACTGGCATGGAGGTTTCCGGCTTGGACTTAAAATGTATTAATGAGTCTTATCCTCAAGAATGTAATTCTTTGCATGGCTCAGATCCAAAACCCTGCTGGTGGGTTTCACCACTGTAGATAATAATTAAGAAAGAAATTTTTCAACTTGAAATAATGAAAAAAATATACATGTTCCCTTTATGCTTTTATGAATAATTTATCTTAAAATCAGCTATATAGATTGTTAACTGATATATTTTATCCAGCATTTGAATTTAATTTATGCACATGAACACTTCAAAAACATTCTAAAATACAAAAAGATGTATACCTTTCAAGACCTTTTGCTATACACCTGCACACACATACATTTGTAGTATTTCTTGGGCAGCATTTTTTTAACTACTGCCAGTAGTTTAAAAAATGTGTATGGTTGACAGAGATTTACTTTGTGCAGCATGCAAGCAAAAGAGGTGTGTTTGATTCTTCACAGATACTGCAAACAACATAATGATATGTCATTCATCTTTGTAAGAATTGCTTTAAAAATAGGAGCACCAACTTTATAGAATGCATTGGACTGAACTGAACATTTAAATTAGTTTTCTTTATTATTATTTTATATCTTAATGTTATTAACATACAAACTATTGATTGACCTTAGCTTTTCATGGTGACTTTAGCTATAAAATAGACTGATTATAAGCAGACGCTCATGTTTATACAGTTAGTTTGTGTTGATAAAATTTTAACACCATTTATTACTGCTGCATTAGCAGTAAAGTCAGAATTAAACTTGAAAATAAAATGACCTTCATTTTTATCTAGTGTAATTGTCAGTCCCAAATGTGATGTATATTCATTTTTCCATATCTCATGACTAGACAACTTTGGACAAAATTTTGACAATGCTAATGTTATGGTTGTCAAGAATAACTTGGTTCTCATCAGAATTTTCTCAGAGAATCCAGCAGAAGTTTTAATATCAGTGCTGTCCCAGTCTCTAGTCAGTATACTGATGAACACTAATGATAATTTCATTACCTGCAAACCCCAGACTGAGCTATTGAGAGTTGCAAAGACTGCATCAAAGTAAGCCTCTGTCACCATCCAGTGGATTTTAAAGACAGAAACTTGGTGTATTAAATCATCTGCACCATATAGAAGATGAATTTGCTATGTGACATGCAATAGCTGTTGTACAAGTTGTCATCCAATATTAGCTGTTGTACAAATTGTTATCCAAAAACTACAGTAACTAAAACAGGCTGATTAAGCTTTCACTACAACTGACAAACTGAAACAGATGTTGTACTCACATTACACTCTTTGCTAGCTACAATATTGATATAATATGCAGGAAAACTTCGAGTGGGATGCCTACAGATGGACAAGATATTAGAGCCAATAAACATAAACATAAACATAAAAGACTGACTTAATAAATGAAAAAATATTCTGTGGACTAGACAGTAACTTTGAAACAGAAAACACATTAACATTTGTGAAGAAATAACTAAAATATAACTTTTAAACTTGTTTTTACTGCAAAAGTTGGATTGGCCAGAATATATTTTACAACATCATATTCTGCAGTCATAATGACATACATGTGTGATGCATGTTATTAAAGGTTCCTTACTATAATTTATTTGTAATAATTAAAATTAATTTGTGACAAATACAGATATAATCATTTTGTAACAAAAAAAATTAAAATTTAAAACTATTTTGTCATGAAAAATCAAAACATGTCTTTATTTTTATTAAATTTGTAACAATACTTTTTGGGAATTTCTATACATTTATTACATGACCTATCTTCCAGGTTTGATTCAGTATTGCATAAAAAATCATCTCCGATCTTTAATACCATTATGTATTATGGAAATTGCCTTCACGCATGCAATTTGGATGCATTAAGGTATAAACATTTTTGCCTTTCAAAATGGGGCCATTGTACCCTACTTTCTAGGGTGTTTTCTTAACTGCATCAAAATGTTGCTTCTTGTCACAGTTGGTTATCTTGTGAGCTCCTGCTTGGTAACAATTCTTCTTTGACAAAGAATAGTGAACCAGTCTTTTTTTCTTTATTGCAGATAGTGGATCTCTTGTTCTTTATGGTGATTTTTGTAATATTTCTGCTGAGTTTTGGGATAGTTTACCAAGCAAACCTCTTCCCCAACTCTGTGCCCAGCTGGTATCTGCTGAAAAGTGTTATCTATATGCCATATTGGCAGCTGTATGGAGAACTGTTCCTGGATGAGATGGAAAGTAAGTATGCAACAGGTGCAGTTTAAATATTGAAAATTGATGCAATTTGTGTTTATAAAGGATACCAGAGGATATTTTTATGTTTTGCCATCACATATCATTGTTTTTATCACACACACACACACACACACACACACACACACACACACACACACACATCCCCCACTGCTGTGGACAGTGATAAAGGGTTTGTAACAAATAAATATCTGATATGTCTTCAAGTTATGTCTGCATGTATTAAGTTTGATTTTAAAAAAATAGAAACAATTTCATTAAATGGCAATATTTTTACATCCATGTGTCAGTGGAGAGAGAGCCAAGAATAGAATATCTCTTTCAGGTGGTTATTGTAAAATATAATATTTGTTTCTGTTTGTTCTTTGAGTAACATCACTAACTGATTTGGTCTCTGCGAGTACATGAAAGGCTGATCAGGCCAATTTGAACTGTCTTTGGTACATTGAACAGGAGATACTGTTTGGAGTTGCTTGATTAACAGAGGACATGCTGAAATTCTGAGATTAATGCCACTCACATTTAATGTGCTGCCTCTGCAATTCTCCTTGACTCCTGAGGATGGATGAAACTGCCAGATGAAATTATCCTGTGCATGATTTTTCCAAAAACTCTGTCCATCTCAGCTATGTTTTTATCAGAACAATGTGGATGCTTGTAAAGCAGGTTTGTTCTATTCATCCAAACTACATACTCTGTAGGGATCCCAGTATCACACAGTGAATAAACTCGTAGAGTAGTTACATGAAAAATGGCATTTAAGAGAGACCTCCAATGTGATTTAATTGTTCATTGGTTATAAATCAATACCCTTGGATGGTAGTTCATCCAGCATGACCTTCAGCTCTTCTTGCAGAAACCACCAGCAAGGTGCATCATCCACAGTGTGGCAGATTTTGAGGATGATATAGAAAGTGCTGTTTTCCCATCAGTTATAAATAGTAGATATCCAAAAAACACAGAATCAGTGGTATGACACCTACTATTCTACAGCTCAAGTGATGGCAGAGTGGTCAAAGGCACTTGTCTTTACAGATCACTCACCTAAAACTTCAGTCTGCATTGTGAGTATTTCAAATAGCTTGATAGGAGCATTCCATGGATTGGTGGTTCTTCCAGTTGGTTTTTCAGTTTCTACGCCCACCAAACATACTAATATGTATATAGCTTATTGTGCACAGAAAAATAGCGTTGAAACTACAAAAAACAACAAATTTCCATCTCTGAGAGATTACTGATATTTTATCTGTGCCAACAGAGGTAGGGGCAGGCAGCTCCCTCCCACAATCCTCTTATATCGTGGATATCATTAATTGTATTCTTTGGCTTTACATGATAACTCTAAAATGAGGCAGGCAACCTCTTGACCCATTCAATGATGTGTTGTTTTCTGAAGATACTAATGTCCAAACAAATTTTCTGCTAATGTGCTGTTAAAGCACTCTATTGTACTTTGTGCCCGGTAAAGACCCACCTCATGCAAATCAATGTTTAGCCAACAGCTGAGACATCTCTCCCATACACAGAATGATCATGGCCTCTGACATCACAGCCTGTGGTTGTGCACCAAATGGCAAAGTTAAATTGGTTCTGTCACTATCACATGTTGTCTGCCCTCTTGTAGTTTTGTGCCACTTCATCTGACTTAATCTCTAGGAGACTATACCATTTGAAGATTTTCTCAGAGGGTGAATTAAAGAAACCCATCTCTGAGAATTTAATATCAGGACTATCCAAAGCCCTGCTAATGTTCTCTGTGACTCACTCTATTGATAATATTATGAGCCAATGAGAGCAGCATTTATAATTAAAATGAAATTCACAAAAGTACCAGAAAAATTTGGTGAATAATAAAATAACTGAATTTTGATACCAAATTAATTGATAAACCCCATTTAATTTTTAGTATATAAGTGTTAATTAAAAATATAAGTCAATTGTACAAAATTGAAGACAATGCAAATTTTCTACATTAATCTAGCAAAATATTAATTTACTCATACTAGGATTCACACACACACACACACACACACACACATACACACACACACACACACACACTGTACTGCACATGCCCTGTTAATACCTCTAATTCAAATATAACAAACTGTTATGACAGCTCTGGTGGCCTAGTGGTTAGAGTGTCTGCCTCAGATGCAGGAGGTCGTGGGTTCGATACCCGGTCAAGTCATACCAAAGACTGACAGAAATGGTGCTAACAGCTGCCTCACTTGATGCTCAGCATTAAGAGGTTAGTGTTAGGACTGGTCGGCCTGATGTCAGGATAATGTAACTGGGTGGGACATCATGCTATATGTCTAAGGCATGATGCCCCAGTGCTAGACATCACTATAAACTGCCACACTGCAGACATCATAGTGATATGACTCAAAAATTGTTAACGCTACATTAAAAATCATAATCACATCACATCAAACTGTCCTGTATATTGAAATTAATTGTTTGTTAGTTTTAAAATATTTTTATTCCATTACATGTTATTATAATGCATATTGGTTACTGGACTTGATTTTTTGTCCAGAATTTGAGTTCAGTGCTGTTTGACCTGACTTTTTTAAATTGATAAACAACTACTAATAGAAATACTGTATCAAGTTGCTGACCTTGTTTATAAAATTAGTGACAGGTTTGGTAAACAACTTTGGTTTATTTTCATTATTCTTTCTCAGAGTAAGAATCATTAAGTTGAGTCAAGGCCATACCTGGCCTGTGTAATAAGAAACATGTCTATTATTATAAACTTTTATTTCTTCTAGAAAATTGACCCTCATCCAGGAATCTGTTTAGTCTTATAACTGATGTTATGATAAAAATTCAGTAGTCATGCCTTAACACCCAAGACATCAAGTTGTTTTATGTTGTGGCCAGTTTGGACTGAGTTTTTTATTTTCTTCAAATTATTGAATTTCAAGTAATTATTTTCATGGAAATACATCAGTGCTCCTACAGAATTTTATTGAATAATATTTTATGTGATTCTACAAGAAACTTGACACATCTACACTTTGAAGGTTACAACAGATGTAATTGCCTTCCATTTTGGATTTTGTTGGGACTCAAGTTCAGTTTCATTTAGGACATTTTATTACTAGGACTTCTAATATTTAAATCTTGGATAATTTTTGGATTTGATTCTTAAAACCATAAGTTCCTTCTATCTCATTTTTTTTTACTTTTATTCTAGGGAAATAAATTTTTTGTTAAATTTTACAAAGCTTGTTGTCTTCACTCTTTTCTGTTATTTATTTTAAAAGCATAGACTCATAACAGAAACTTGGTGTGATTGTCCTTGGGATATGAATTTGGGCTAAAATATTTTGGAAAACTTTGGGTTTTTTTAATTTAAATTCCCTTAGTTATGAAATTTTTTAAAATCCCAAGCATTATTTTTCATTTTAGAAATATTTGTTGAAATCAACAGGCTTTGCTACAATATCATCAAAAGTGGAGATCTTTCTTTCAAATCCAACCCAGGAGCAGTTAGACTTTGAAAAAAGATGAATCGCTTCAGCTTCCCAGAAAATATGATCCTTCTGCTGCAACGAAGCAAGAAATAAAAAAATATTTTGGTCCAGTATTTGGTGCAAAAGAGTGTTTTGGATAAAAGTGTTTTGGTTTCATTCAGTAAGTTTGTATCAAATTCTGACAAAAATATAGGAATTAAAATTAAAATACATGATGTAATTAGAGTTAAGAAAGATTGAGCTTCAGAAAGAAGAGAAACAAATGCAGTTACAATCAGAGAGAGAGAGAGAGAGAGAGAGAGAGAGATGTAATAACAGAAAGAACAAATGCAGTTGCAGCAAGAAGAGAAACAAATGCAAATGCAGTTGGAAAAGAGGTGAGAGATAGACAGATGCAAATGTAAATGCAAAAAGAGATGGAAGAGAGGGAATATCAATTTAAAATGAGAAAAATAAGTAAAATGCACATTCCCACTTTAGATTCAAATTCAAGTTTTGATGATACTAAGAATTTTAGGTTATTGCCCCATTTTAGAGAAAATGAAATAGACAAATATTTTCCTTATTTTGAAAAAGTTGCTGAAAATTTTTTAATGGCCAAGGGAGCATTGGACTCAATTATTACAGTTTGCACTTTTTGGCAAAGGCTCAGATATCTATGCATCCCTGTCAGTACAACAAAGTGCTGATGATGATCTGATTAAGGAATGCATCTTAAAGGGTTATGAGTTGGTCAGCAAAAAATCAGGAATTAAAAAAAGAAGCTGGTCAAACTCATGGCAAATTTGCAAGAGAAAAAGAGCTGTTATTTGATAGTGGTACTTGGTCAAGAAAGTTGATCAAAATTATGAAAATCTCAGACAACTTGTGTTATTTGAAGAGTTCAAGAACTGTGTCCAAAGTCTGATAAGCATAAGGTTAAAACTTTGAAAATTGTTGCTTGTACTGCTGATGAGTATTCCTTGGCTCATAAAATTTATTTTGTCTACCAGTTTTTCACTCAGCTATTGTCTGGTAGAAAAGTAGTTCAGCCTAATACAAGCCCTTCTCAATTTCAATCTTGCACAACTTTTAGAAATCAAGCATCTGATAATAATAATCAGAAATCCTTATCTCTTCCTATCTGTACCTATTGCAAGAAGAAAAGACATTATTTCTAATTGCTATAAACTGAAAAATAAGCATCAGAATCAAGAGAGACCTATTCCAAATGCTCTTATTTCTAAGAGGTCATGGTAATGTAATGAAAGCAATACATTTGTTGGGTCCAATAAACCCCAGCATATTTTATTATGGATAATTATGAACCATTCATGTCAAAGAGTTCTATATCACTCTTGGGTGATTCAGCCAATACCATCCCAATTAAAATTTTAAGGGATAATGGAGCTTCTCAGAGAATTTTATTATCAGGTACTTTGCCTTTGGTGAGAAGCCTTCTTCTAATGAGTGTGTTTATTCAGGGAGTAGAGCACAGTGTGACTAAAACAGATTCATTTCCATGACCCAAAATCAATGACTGCATTGATGAAATTGGAAATGGATAGTATGTCAACAAATTTGACCTTCTGAAAGAGTTTTGGCAAATTCCACTGATGGAAAGAGCAAAGGAAATTTTGACATTCATGACCCCAGATGGATTTTGTAAATAAAAATGATGCCGTTTGGAACGAAGGGTTTGCAAAGTACCTTTCAATATTTAATGAACATGATTACCTCTGGTCTAGATATATTTGATGCTTCCATCAATGATGTCATCATTTAAAATGACATCTGGAAAGAACATTTTGCAACAATTTGGAAATTCTTTGACAGACTTGCTGATGCAAGTTTGATAATTTATCCAACAGTGAGTTTTGCCATGCTTGTGAAACATTTCTAGGACATATCATGGGAAATGGACAAGTTAAATAGATGCTAAGGTCAAGGCTATCTCTGAATTCCCCGTGCCTGTAAGTAAAAAGAAACTGGTGTAATTTTTAGGTATGGCTGGATACTGTTGGGAATTTTGTTCCAAATTCTCTATAACTGCTGCATCGCTGATAATTTGTTGGTCAAGAAACAAAGTTTCATTTGACTAAAAAAATGTCAGGAGGCTTTTCAAATGTTAAAGGTGTTAAAGGCCTTATTTAAGAGTTCACAAGTTCTTCCAGCTCTACATTTCAGTCAATCATTTAAACTGTCTGTTGATGCACTGATGTTGGGGTTGGAACAGTATGGATTAAAAAAGATAAAAATAGTGATAATCATCTAGTATGCTATTTTTTTAAGAAATTAAATAAGCACCAAAGACATTATTCAGCAATCAAAAAGGAATGTTTGTCTTTAATATTGGCATTACAACATTTTGAAGTTTACATTAATCAGCTCCTTCCCTAATTATTGTATTTAGTGATCACATCCTCCTTACTTTTATAGGCAAGATTGAAAACAGAAATTGGAGATTATTAAGTTGGAGTTTATTGTTAAGGAAATTTAATATTTACATCAGGTTCATCAAGGTAAAAGTCAATTTAATAACAGATGCACTTTCAGTTTATAAATGTATTATTTCATGTATAATTTGTATCATTCATAATATTTCTTCTGACATTTTTAAAAAAAATAATACTCATGTATAAATTGATAAAAGGAAAGCTTTATTATATGAATGAAGTGTTTTGTATATTTAAATTAATTGTTTGCTTGTTAGTTTTAAAATATTTTTTATTCCATTACATATTATTGTTATGTAATTTTGTTTACTGACTTGATATTGTTCAGAATTTGAGTTCAAGTTTTGTTTATTTGACTTTTTTTCATCTATAAACAATTATTAATACAAATGCTGAATCAAGTTGCTGACCTCATTTTTAAAACCATGGACAGTTTTGGTAAACAGCTTTTTATGTCAAGACCATACCTGGACCACATGATAAAAAATGTGTCTATCATTACAAATTTTTTTTTTTAGAAGATTGTCCATTATTTGGGAATCTGTTGTGTTTTAGTTGTCTTATAACTGATGCTATGATAAGAATTCAGTCAGTTGTGTCTTAAAACATGAGATGCCAAGTTGTTTTATGTCCAGGTTGGGTTATGGTTTTTATTTTCTTCAAATTATTGAATTTCAAGTGATTAATTTCCCAGGAAATACATTAGTGCACCTACAGAATTCTTGAATAAAGACATTTGTTGGAAGTTATATTGAAATTAAAATTGGAATAATATTTTCTATGATTCTACAAGAAACTGTTGACACAGCATCACTTTGAAGGTTACAACAGATGTCATTGCCATCAATTTTAGATTTCATTGGGTCCTAAACTCAGTTTCATTTAGGACATTTTATTACTAGGACATCTAATTTTTAAATCTTGGACTATATTTGGATTTAATTTGTAAAACCATAAATTCCTTTTTTTTCTCAGTTTTTTTATTATAGGGAAATAAATTATTTGTTAAATTTTACAAAAGCTTCTTGTCTTCACTCTTTTTTGTTGCTTGTTTCAAGAGCATAGTCATGTAACAAAACCTTTTAAGACTCCAAAAGAGGGCATACCATACAATTTAAGATCAGTGTATAAACAATTTCCAGGATGCAATGAATAATATAAAGATTTTAACAATACATAAGAGAATATTTCTTAGAAAAGCCAGAGTGATGTATAAGTATCCAGAAAAGCCACTCATATATATCTAAGCAATATTATTCACCAGAGAGATGCTGATGGTACTCCAAATTTATGGTCTGTTGGAGGCAAAAATTATATTATACCAAGACCAAAGAAGGAATTGTGTAAAAGTTTCCACTATACTAGTCCACTGATATGGAACAACATTCCCAGTAACATAAGGCAGGCTCCTACCATTTGTTCTTTTCATTAATAATGTCTCAAATGGATAAAAGACAATTGAACAATTCTAGTAATACAAATATTGCCTGGTTTTCTATTCTTTTCTATCATTTTCACAGTTAAAATTTTCCATGCAGGATGATATTTTATATTTTTTATGTGTTTATGTGTTCACAGAAGCCTGTGCATATGATCCAGGCTTGATATTTTAATTGTTAATATCACTTAATTTTTTAGTGTCAGGCCTGATTTTTCACATCTAAATGAAGTCTGTATTATTATTATTATTATTATTATTATTATTATTATTATTATTATTATTATTATTATTATTATTATTATTATTATTATTATTATTATACTTAAAATCAATACTTTGTTTTTAATTGCAGTTCTGAACTGCTCAGCATTGTTCCTTGGAAATATTAAGAAATATCATTTAAAGAACTTATCTATCATAATCCAAAACAGTTATTAAATTATTTCAGGTTGTCTGAATCAGCCTGACATTGAGATGAATCAGCCCATGATATAGTTCAAATAAGCATGGTCCATATCAGCCTTTACAGGTCACTTTTGCTCTACAGTGGTGATCTATTTCACAAGCCTGTTTGATAATATTTTTTTTTCACTGCCAATACATAATAAGGAACCATTGGTTAATATATAAACTAAAATGGAAATCATGCAAGGATCTTGAAACAGCAAGACTAGTGTATAAACAAAATGTGTCAATAGAGCCTCAAAACTAATTAGGATTTTTTTGCTGATCCTGATAATGTCCAGTGTCTCAGTCCTCACAGACAGCAATACCTGCTTTTGAACAGGATCCTAAGTCACATAGTAAGACAGATTAATTTTTTTAGGCGGGCAATGATGAGACTAGAAGCCTAGATATGAATTCGTTTAAGGACACTGACATGAGGAACCCCATCAATGCAGAAGATGTGACTAACCAAAGCAATTATGTCACCATTAAAAATTATAACATGGAAGGTATGAACTCATCAGATGTTTAAAATATGCTGATAGCTAAAATGAGGAGTTGTTTCTGAAAATGATGGTACCATGACTGGTCACATGGATGTAACAATAAAATTATATCCACAGCAGACTTGGTAGTCCCCCATGATGCCATGACCAACAGTCAGTAAAACTGTGAGGCTATCAGATCCTACTGGGGGTAAAGAGGGGCAAAGCAAAAATATGTTGATGCCAAAAGCATGAAAATTGCAATGCAATAGCCAGTATAGTTGGTGATGTTCATACCTTTGCCATTGAACAGGTTTTTTCTGGCATAGACCAAGCTGGCAATAGAAATGTGGGCACAGGAAAGTCTTTTGGCCAAAAGAGCAGCAGCTAAGGCTTATGTTGACCAGGAGAGTACTTCAGCCTCCCTGGACCACCTCCCAGGATATGACATGCTCTTGTACAAGTGAACCATGCAATAGCATAATTTACACAAAATGATACAGTGATATACATGTACCAGGTTATAGAGGATTCCTTTAATGCTTAACACATAAAACTGTCATTGTCTCTTGCAGATGACTCCTCAGAAAACTTTATAAAATGAAACTGGTATGCTATTGTGCAGGGAAACCATTGAATGGAGAAACATGATAACATAATACATGTACAACTAAGTATGCTGTATGAAAGTGATCATTTTCATTAGTTGCATATTAGACTGTAATATGTTCTTCTACAGATGAAATTTGAATGTGAAATGCTATCCAATAGTTAAGACCTTAAGGGCTGCAAATAATGATTTCCTGTAGTGAAGACCCTAGGGGATGCATATGCTCATAAAATGAAACTGTGACAAAACTGATACACAGTGAAACTTTTAAATGTTCTTATTACAAGTCAGTTTTTTTCTCATGGATGAGCATCAAATGAAACTCCAGTATTGTTCTTTGTTACAGGTAAACATAATGATGGCTGTGTTAACAATGAAACAGTATGGCGGGCAACAGATGGACAAGGGCGCTGTCCTGCTGATAATGTCCTGGTACCGCTATTAGGGGCGATCTACATGATACTGACAAACATTCTTCTCATCAACCTCCTGATTGCCATGTTTAGGTAAGGGTTGTGGTATTAGTAAGGACTGAAGAATAATGGAAAAAATTATTATTGTGCCTAGATTGAATTTCATTTTTGTCAATCATCAAAATTCTTTCATGGCTTTAGCAGTAGTAATTCATCCTGTGTGTAAAAATATTTTTCTGCTGTACCTCATGATTGAAATGGTTAGATAATGAATACCTTTCTCCCTCATTAACTTGCACACAATAGGGTCCAAAAACTGAGACTGTATTATAAGCAAAGGTGTGAGTTACCAAAAAAACCTCCATAAAATAACAACCCATACAAAAAAATCTCACCAATACATATGAGTTGCTCATAAGCTGCACTTGAGAACCTTGTTAGAAATGTGTGCAAATAGGTAGATTTTGCAAGCTTGTGTGTGCACTTTGTTAGAAATTTGTAAGCCAAGAAAAATCTAACTTGATTTTCATATGTGCAGAGTTTGCTCACATGAGAAAATAGAACTTAGAAAACAATCTTTTCAATTACATATAACTGTGTTTGAAAATTAGGCAGAGTTCTAATTTCTCATGTGTTATCACATGAGAAACTTGGATTTTGATTCTGATTAAACACTTATTTCAGATTTTTTCAAAGTTGGATTTTCTCAAGTGAGTAACTCACATGAGCAATTTGGACTTAAATATTCTGTTGCACAAATGCTGAATGTCAAGCATCCCGATTATTGTCAATATACATCATTTCTATTATGCTCTTGCTGTTGCTTTGTTGTTTTTGTTTATATTTTAAAGAAATGTCAATTTATTTTCTCACAGTCTCCTTGTATTTGAACATATTGTTCATTTCACTGTTCATAAAATGAAACAATTCAGCATTAAGGTCTCATAACCAGACTACCCATTAAAATTTAGCAGCTGTCAAAGAAATGAGTTAATAAATTGCATAACTGTTTGTGGTTGATGTTTATTTAATTCAGTAATCTGTAAAAAGGTGAAATGTTTCTCTCCCCAAAACATGCAGTTTACAAATATAAAAAGGAAATAAAACTTTGGCCCCAAAATGCAACCCATTTATTCATAAGTTATCAAACTTCTATAACTCTACTATAAAATTGTAAAAGAAATGCATAACCACTTATCTAGAAAAAATAAGCACTCTCAAGTCCTTTTCTAGAAGATTTGGAAAACTATATATACATGTACTATGTCATTTTCTTTCTTGCCTAACAGTCACACAAATGTCAATAAAATCTTTATTGACTGAATTGTGTAATTAATGGCTTATTACAGGCAACAATGCCCTCCATTAGTCTATTTTGTTACAGTGATATAAATTATTGTATGTAACTGTGAATCCAGCTTCTCTATTAGCTCTCAGTGGATTCACTATTGCTAAAACTAAATTGTCATTGCAATTGAATGATATGTACTGTACATTAAATTAAATAAATCCTTAAGAAACTGCCTAATCCTGTCTTGTTTGATTGTGTAGAACTCTTTTGCACATGTGTATTCTTGGCAGTGAAAAAGTCATGTTATTTGCAGCCTTTTAAATGTTCTGATCATGTCATTTAAAAGTTTATAAAAGAAGTTTGCTAATGAAATAATCATGAGACAAATCACTGACATTTCCGTTAACTTGTCTGTGACGGAGGTCATCAGAATACACAGTGGAAGAATTGGCTTGTTAGAACCATTTAGAGTGTCATATGTGGTATGGCTAAGTACAAGCTACGGTGAAAGCATCAAAATTAAGTACCTGCTATATTGATTAAATTATCAATGATATGAATTCACTTATAGCTCAGAATTTACGAAACTTCTGATAATAAAAATACTGTTTATTTGATATATAAAATATTAAGAAATGCATGAATGAATATGTACAAGAAAGTGTAAAACCATAATGGCTCATATCATGCTAGAGAAATTTTGACTCCAATAAATGGTATGTATAGGATGCTTCAAACCTTTTGATGTAATACACATAATACATATGCATTTCATATTCTTAAATTTGACCCCCCCCCAGGTTTTGTATATTTGTATAAAATATATAAAAATTGGAAACCAGATTTTGAATTTCTTTATATATTGCAAATGGACATATTTTGGAAAAATATAAATGAAATGTTCAGGAGAAATCTTCCTGAGGACTGTTCCAGAAGTAAATATGTCAAAATTAGGAAATTTTCCCAAAATTTTGGTACCCTAACAGTCCTAACAATTGGTTACCAGGGTACACAATTTAAAAGAAATTGTATCAAATGTGAACATGAACTGCTTTGTTGTAGGTTCACACATGCCAACCCAAAAAGAATTGTAATTTTTACTAATATAAGTGTCACAAAAGCATAATATGTACATTAAAAGAGTATATATTACATGCCATAATTACAAAAAACTATGAAAAATGTACATTTAATTTTCAAATCTTCTTGGATCTGCAGTTAAAATTTTTGTCATAAATCAGCTAAGTTCATGTGGAATAGTAGTAAGAACAAAAAAAGAGAAAAAAGAATTTGATAAATTATTTATGTATAATACTCACTTAGCCTAGTCATAAGTCCACATATGATGATTGTACTCCCAACCTGTGATCAATGTCTACCAAATATTACAAAATTCCCAAACCAAATAAAGAATTTTTTAAAAAAGTTTTCAATACTCTGGAACTTTGCTTTATAATAGTGTCCCAGTTGAGATTAGAAATGACCACTCTATTTCCTTTTTCCAAACCCAGTATATACAGTGGCTTCAGAGATGCAGCAAAAAAAAGTAAATTCCTTTAAATGAGAGCCTCAAGGTAGATTAGTTCTTAGCTAATTGAGTTACCATCTTTAAATAAAGTCATAATAATAATTGTTGCATTATCTTTGACTTGTGATAAAGGATTGTACTAGTGTCATTATATAGTACCTGTATGACAAGAAAATTGTAAGCAACTACACAGCCTCCTGTGATGATGAATATAAATACATACACAACCAAAGCCTTGAACTATAATCATTAGTCCATCTCGATCTGAACTTGGAAAAATATTTTAATGGGGTACCCAGTTCTTTTTATTACCTGGGTTATTATTAGTGGGAGAGGACCCCAGGTACCCACTGACATCTTTATTTAGAAGTAGTCATATTTGGAATGTGTTATGTCACTTGCAGGTGTCTCATCAATAGTGCATTTTATGTTTGCTACTGAACTATGGTAGCTCTATTGGTTGAGCAATTAGACTCATAGTCCAAGGGATACATTTTCAGGCTGGGTCAGCTGCCTAAGTGTACCCTCAGGAAGATGGTTCATTCCTATTTTCACAGTGTGAGATAGACACTGTGTTAAAAGTGCTATCTAATCCAATCAATATTATGTATTTTGCCCTTTACCTTGTCAAATGAATGTACAAAAATCCACGTTACAGAATCATCATCTCAAATGCCATAATCAGAAATAAACTTGTACCAACTTTTTCATTTCCATTTCAGTCTTCATTTTTCAAAAGTTCAAAACTCAGCATGCACAGCAAAACTGCCTACCCTTTTGCACATGAGATTCTCACGTGAGATCTAACTCTGGTTAGTGTCATGTGCATTAATTTTAATATGCAAATTAGGTAGAACTGCCTGAGCAATAGATTCAAACAAAGATATGGAAATCATGTGAGCAAGAATTGTTAATATAATCTCACGTGAGCAAGATCTATCTGCAATATTATTTTGATGATAATTTGTGTGACTCAGTGCATTTACCCTTATTTATCAGCCGGATCAGGTATAGATGACAGGCTTTTTTTTACGCTGGTTTTATGTGCATTTGTGTGAACAGAATCTCAGGAACCAAATTATTTGTAGATTGTACCACTAATAAAGGTTGAAACGGTTGCATTTTGGAACTTAGGTGTTCATCAATGTTTACAGGAGTACTGCCATGTATAAGCAACCAGTGTTGTTCATTTTTAGGAATAATCACCTGGCCTGCTCAAATTTTCAGCATAATGCAGTGGAAACTCATTAATCATAGTGAAGCTTAGACTAGTATGTAATGAGCAAGACTCATATATTTGTCTTCCTATAGCAAATCAATAACTTTTAAAATCTATAGGACCTAACATGTATATATTTTCAGCAGGTGATTTGTGGAGACAGGTTTGTATCTACAGTAGCCTACAGCAACGACTTTAGTGAATGCAGAGTCCGATTTGGATAAATCAAGTTTTCTTTTATTGCTTTAAAATTACTTTCTCTCTATAGATATATTTTTAAAAAGTACTAATGTGTGGGATGCCTGTTAATGCTGGGCCTAATTAGGCCAAATCAGTCCAATCAACCTTAGGGCAGCCCATGTAACCCTTATGATGTAATTCCCTACAAGACATCACACATAAGTTATAAACTAATATGCATCTCAGACTATAAACAATGTGTATAGAAATTAGTTGTAGTGATTTACCATTTTCAAATCAGACCATGAACTCTCACTTTTGTTTTAGGATCTATATGTCTTGTATATTATTACATTTGTTCATGTATATAATTTCAGCTACACATTTCAAAAAGTTCAGGAGCAGTCAGAAAATGTCTGGAGATTCTACCGCTTCTCTCTGGTGCAAGAGTATTATGACCGACCTTTATTTTGCCCACCTTTCATCATCATTATCCATGTCATCAGGGTCATCAAATATGTCTTCCAGAAGAATGACTGGCTTGAATGCAGTCCAATATTGCTCATCATTCAATTTGTCAAGTTTGTCCACAGCAAGTGTATATGTGATGCTTCGGAGCCTGACAATGAATTCAGTAAGTTATTGCAATTTATAACATATTCATTCTTATATAAATCACAGAATTTTCATAAGAAAACTGCTATTTTAATTTCTTTTAGAAATATTAATATGTGAATATATTCTTTACAATAGATAGAAACAGACATTATATGATCAAAAACATAGTAAGTATGGATGTTGATGAATTTCCAGAATTTGAGAAAATATAATGATTGTTGTGATATACCTTACAGTATCTACAGATATTTCATGGTGATCCTTTATTTCTGGAGTGCCCAGTACAATAGTGAGAGATTGTTTGAACAGTATTTTGTTGTGCAAATAATTTATTGTTGTTGCAGCTGAAGTTTTTTATTTTGTTGTCCAATGAAATCAAATTTATGATAGCAGCATTTCTTGAGATTTCATTTGTTTCTGAGACATTCTGCAACATGCTGAAACAGTATTTGAACTTTTAGTGTATTGTAGTCAGTTAACTCATCATCACCACAGAGTTTTTATACAGAATGTACACAGCAACTGTTAACAGCATTTGGACCTGTCTCTATGGATTTGGTACATACAGTTATGATGATGAGTGCCTCAAAGTCATGTAAGCTTGATCCCATTTTGACATCACCACTTCTTGAATGCTTAGATTCAAAAATGACTTCACTAACAGATGATATCAATACTTGTCTCTCTTCAGGGGAATTTCCATCATTTTTCAAAACTGCCATTGTAAAGCCTCTGACACTTGACCCTCATAATTTAAAGATACGTTCCTGTTTCTCTCATTATTTCAGAAATCTTAGAAAAAGTTGTTCTATCTCAACTTGTACCTCATCTGAATTCAAACAGTTGTGTTAGTAATGTATAGTCTGTATATTGTCTCCACCATACTGAATGGAGTTTCTGAGAGTAGTTGATGACCTTCTCTCTGCTTTGGATAGTGACCCCTGTATGAAATTTTTAGGAAGATTCCACCTGGAGTTTAGGTGGATTTAGGGTGGATTCCACCTAAAAGCACCAGTTTTCAGAGTTTAGATGAACTGGGAATACAGCTAAGGTGACAGACTGAATCCATTTAATAGTTAAGCATACTATTTCTTATATTCCTCCTCAAGGATAACTGTTAGAAGGAAAAGTTCTGATTGTCCAGTTCAGTTTCCTACTTTAAGATGAATTTTGGACTTAGACTGATTTTGGCAGAAATGTTAGGCATACTTTTGAACTTTATTAACAGAACTACTTTAGCAAAGAATCTTTGGACTTAGAAAAGTTGGTGCAAGATGGATTTTGTACTTGAGCCAATGTTTACTCTAAAAAATAAGTTTCTTTTACTTCCTATCAAAATATGCTCAACAACAATCATACCCAAGTAAAAATGTGGCTGAAATTTCAGCAAAATCAGAGTGAACATTTATAATAACTTTTTTCCAAATCATTCCTTGTAATTTTTTTTTAATAAAAATATTGTTGTTTTTTTGTTTAACACAAATTGGATTAAACTTTCATCAAAATAGATTGTTTGATTTTTTTATTTTAAAGCAGAAATTCGTGTTTCTCCTCACCTGAAATTGATTTTCCTCTATATGGACACGTTTTTAAATATTGACTCTGAAATTGTTTTTTTTGGGAAGGGTATAATGTTCTATTAGGTCACACTACAATGAGCTTCCTATTAAGTATTTGTTCCAGATCTTATTTAACCCATTAACCCCTGGAGATTTTTTATATTTTCACCTGAAATGCGAATAGGAAATCCATTTTGGGAGATATTTCTGAATACATCTTAATACATCGACTTCCAAGACATTTTCAGTTAACTTAATGCCTATTTGTGTTAGAAACATAGCCATTGATTGGCTCTTTTGCCTGAGCATGAGTAGAAGGGTAAAAATTAGACTTGTTTTTTGGGGGGGTGCTTAACGGGCCCATCATTTTCATGTCGAGACCACTCTTCTTTTTAAATGCCCATCTTATCCTACTTTTTGCAAAGGTTCACCTGTCTGCGTGCAATTCAGACTAATCTGTCTTAGATCTGAGGCCAAAAAGTCTAAAATCCGAACACAAAACCGGATCACTACCTTGGAGAATTTTGACTGGAAAAAACTCTGATCCAAAACGTGATGTTTTTCCCTCTGTATTTTGTAGTGCAACTAGAACATCCATATTATTTGGTATCATTGTAAAGCTATATCTGTCTACCTTCTATAATATCATGCATTTTATTGTGTCACACATGAACTTAACGCTACAGAGCTCAGATGCCTGTGAATATGTTCCAGGCTTGATAATTTGATTTTTAAAATCAATTAATTATTAGTGTCTAGCCAGATTCTTCACATCATGTTGTATATACTGTATATATTATATTGTGTATAACAGATAGAAGACCTCAAGGTAGATTAACTCTGTAACTATATGAGTTACCTTCTCTAAATAAAGTCTTTAATATTATTATTATTATTATTATTATTATTATTATTATTATTATTATTATTATTATTATTATTATTATTATTATTATTATTATTATTAACTCCCATATCTCTTGAGTTGGATGTCATATAATTACAACATCTGTACACTGAAATATCACATTTATGAATAAAGTCCTCTTTAATTCATATCCAATACCGCTCTAGTGGCCTAGTGGTTAGAGCATCCGCCTAGAATACAGGAGGTCATGAGTTCGATCACCAGGTGAGTCATACCAAAGACTTACAAAAATGGTACTAACAGCTGCCTTGCTTGACACAAAGCATTAAGAGGTTAGTGTTAGGACTGGTCGGTCTGGTGTCAGGATAATGTGACTGGGTGGGACATCATGACACATATCTGCAGCATGATGCCCCAGTGCTAGACATCACAATAAACTGCCACACTGCAGACATCATAGTAACATGATCAAAAAAATTGTTAAAGCTACTTTAAACATCCAAATGACACACACAATTCATATCCATTATCTATTTGAAACCTTTTGAAATGTCTGAAACATTCCTGGATCTTTAGTAAAATACTATATAATGATCAAAATTTTAGTGAAATCTCACGAAAGTTACACAATTTTGAGCTATATTGCACCCTGAATCCACCCAGAATTTGCCTAAACATGATAAGGGGAATCTTGGCTAAATAAGAAGAATAAACAAATTCCACTTAGTATATGGACTAAACAGATTCCTTCTAATAATAGATGGAGTAATTTACATATTTCTGGCCATATTCCACCTTGAATCTGCCTAAAAGTGATAATAAAGGGGAATCTAGGTTAAATAAGCAGAATAAACAAATTCCACTTAGTAGATGGACTAAACAGATTCTGCCTAATAATAGATGGAATAATTTGTATATTTCAGGCCATATTCCAAGCTGAATCCAGCTAAAAGTGGAATCCATGGTTTTGAGTGAAATTCGGTGTACAGCATATTGTTCCTTCCTGTACAAAAGATTCTGCCCTGACTTTAACCAGATTCCAGGTGGAATTTTAAAGCAGATTTCACCTAAAGCCATCTATTGTACTTATTATAAATTTTAGGTGGATTCAGGGCGTAATATGGCCCGAAATATGCAAAATACTCTGTCTATTATAATTGGGAATCTGTGTAATCCACCTACTAAGTGGAATGTTTATCATCTTTAGGTAAATTCATGGAGAATAGGGGATATATAAATTAACCCGTCTATTATTAGAAGGAATCTGTTCAGTCTGCCTCTTAAGCCGAATTTGTTTAGGTGAAATATGCAAATCAGTTGTCCTAAGATTCCACATAAACAAAAAAATCCATCAAAACTTTCCACCTGAAATAAAATTTAACCTGAAAAACAACCCCGCCTAAAACTTCCACCTGAAATAAAAATCTGCCTAAGGATTCTGTCATGAAACAGGCTGCCTAAAATATCAACATAAATATCATCCAATAAAAAAACTGCTTCAGATGACTCTTAAACTGCCTAATGATTCTAAGACATTATTGGGAATCAATGATAATATTCCCAATAATTTTAACTAATGGATCATATCATTTGTCTTTTTATTTTACCTCAAGTTAGGCGAGATTTCACAAATATTTTGACCAAAACTTTCATTGAATGACATTTTGCAATAACTCATTAAAATTTCTCTGAAATATTTCTGACATTTCACAGAGCTCTGGCCAAAATTTTCACTGAAATTCTGGTGAGGTTTCAAAAATATCTTAGCCAAACTTTTCACTTAAGTTTTGCTGAGATCTCTATCATTTTGTTTTGTGAGAGTTTGCTATAACTTTGGTGAGATTTTACTAAAATTTTGATCATTATTTAGTATTTTACTGAAGTTCAAGGAATTTTTTAGACATTTCTAAAGGTTTTAAATAAGTAATGGATATGAATTGTGTGTGATTTGGATTTATAACATAGGTTTAACAATATTTTGACCATATTGCTAGGATGTCTGTAGTGTGGCAGTTTATAGTGATGACTAGCACTTGGGCATCATGCCGCAGACATGTAGTATGATGTCCCACTCAATCACATTATCCTGACACCAAGCCAACCAGTCCTAACACTAACCTCTTAATGCTTTGCACCAAGCGAGGCAGCTGTTAGTACCATTTTGGTAAATCTTTGGTATGACTCAGCTGGGAATCGAACCACAACCTCCTGTATCTGAGGTGGATGCTTTCAACACTAGGCCACCAGAGTGGTACTGGATATCAGAATTCAACAAGACTTTTTAATCAATGTGATATTTCAGTGTATATGAAACAAAATTATATAGATCTTGTAATTATATGACATCCATAAGGCAAGAGATATGGGAGTTAATAATAATAATAATAATAATAATAATAATAATAATAATAATAATAATAATAATAATAATAATAATAATAATAATAATAATAATAATTACCCCTGCAGGTCCGGGGTTGTAGAATTGGCCCGCGTGCCTTGCTACATGTCGTAAAAGGCAACTAAGTAGAGGCAACCTGTTTGCTGTGGGTTGCGTCCCGTGTTGGAGGAGGAAAGGATCCTGGTAGTTGAGCAGAGGCTTTCTGATGCAACACACTACTTTGGCCTCTACTTCTTTTAGATGGGTTTTCGGGATGGGCCTGGTCTCGACAAATCGGCTGGTCACACCAAGCCCTAGGATGTCTTTAGTTACTCGCTCTTGTTCTTTATCTTTCTTCTTGTATTTTGTATCTCTCTTGATACCACCGTTGCCCATATATCCCTTTAATTTTCACTTTTCTACACCTTAGAAGACTTCCTAGAAGGCAGTGGCACAACAGGTCAATCTGGGGAAATTTAACCAGCTGAATATGTCTCATGGGAAGGTGATTTTATCAACGGAGTATAACACCTGTGTATCCCTGGCACTTTTAAAGTGTCCCCTTGTTGGACTCCTTGGTGGGTGGGGAGCACGGATGCTGAACATTTAAACACACCAACATGGAAAATTAAAAAAAATAAATTAAAATGAGCCAAACCAGGATCGGACTCAGATGATGAACCATGTGGTGTGGATCCATTTTCACGCTTCATGGTAATACAATCCAAAGATGCCACAAAAGCGCTTACTACACTTTCTCCGTTCGTTATAGAAAAGACAATAACCAGATTGATTGGATCACCAAAAAATGTTAAAAAGTTGAAATCGGGTTGCCTACTTGGTGAATGTCAAACAGAAAACTTCAAAAAAAATAAAAACTTTCTTCGATATTCCAGCGTCGTCATTCGCCCACACAACATTGAATACCTCTAAAGGTGTCATTCACTGTCGTGACTTGGCTGGAGTCACCAACACAGATATCATTGAAGGAATGAAAAATGAAGGTGTCACTGCAGTCCGCAGAATACGTATCAAACGTAACAACAATCTGCAGGACACCAACACCATTATAATCACCTTCAATAAACCAACAGTACCCAAAGTGGTCAAAGTTGGTTTTCTGCAAGTGAAGGTTGACATATATATTCCCAACCCACTTCGATGCTGCAAGTGCCAAAAATATGGACATCATGAAACCTGTTGTTCAAGAAACCAAATATGTGGCTGATGCGGAGACAACTCTCACCAGGAAGCTGAGTGCAGAGCAACTCCACATTGTATCAACTGTGGAAAAGAACACCATACCAATTCCAAGGATTGTGATACCTGGAAACAAGAGAAGGAAATTCAGAGAATTAAATATACATCAAACATCCCCTACCCAGAGGCCAGAAAGCTAGAACAGACAAAAACATCTCTTTCTGGCCCATCCTTCTCCACTATAGTGAAAAACAATCCTAAGACATCGAAGGATGCTCAAACCCAAACAGATGCACCCGAGTCAACATTAACAAATAACACCCCCCATTACCAAGCACAAAAAGCCATGGCATCTACCCAAATGATGTTTAATAATGCTCAGCAAACTAAATCACCATAGAAAAACAAATCCCATGGACACAGACAACAAAAGGGGTCTGATGACCCCTCAAACTCTTTAACAGGTTTGGGGACATTGAGAACATGGATGCAGAAGATACTGCTCCTTGTTCTCAAAATAGCTCCAAACCTAACAAAAGAATCACACCTGTACTTCCCCCAGATAAATAACCCTATAGATGTTCCCCTCGAAAATTCTAACCTAAATCCAAAACCTCCATTCTAAATTTATAATGAAGAACACAATAACACAATGGAACTGTCGAGGACTTAAATCTAATTACAATGATATTCTTCTGCTTTTAAATGATCATGATCCTGCTTTATTATGTCTTTAGGAAACCTTTTTAAAAGATACGGACAACATCACTTTCAAAAACTACTCCTTGTTTAACACCTACCTACAAAACGTTCACAGGGCCTCAGGAGGGGTGTCTATTGCTGTGAACAATAGAGCCCCACATAGAACCATCCCTTTGAATACATATTTACAAGCCATTGCTGTAAGTGTCACTCTACATCGTGAGATTACATTTTGTTCTATCTACATACCACCAAATACTAAATTATCATCAAACGAATTAGACACACTTGTTCAACAACTTCCCATGCCATTTGTTTTACTTAGTGATTTTAGTGCCCATAACATTTTATTGGTGATCAAATTACATAAGCGACAGAGGAAAAAAAGTTGAAGATTTTGTTGCTAGATACAACTTGTGTCTATTTAATAACAAGTCTCTGACTTATCTGCACCCAGGAACGGGTACATACACTTGCATTTACTTAACAATATGTACTCCTTCACTTATGTTTGATTATAATTGGAAGGTCACTGATGACCTTCATAGCAGTGATCATTTTCCAATATATCTTAAGAACACCAGTGCCAAAATTGATGACACAATTCCACAGTGGAACTTAAAGAAAGCTGACTGAGCCAAATTTGAAACACTTTGTACAATGAGACCTAACAGGAATACCATACTAAATGATGATGATCCAATTCGACAATTTACATCTATCGTAATTGAGATTGCAGAAGAGTCCATTCCTAAGTCCTCGACAAATTGTCAAAAAAAAACAAAACCATGGTTCACTAAAGAATGTAAAGAAGCCATTAAACAATGCCGAAAAGTACTGAAAAAATTCAATAATCGTCCAAAAATCTAGCTGAATACTGTATTACTCGGGCTAAAACTCGATGCACGATTAAAGAAAGTAAATGAACATCATGGAAAAAATATGTTTCAACTTTAAACTCTCGTTCCTCAATAAAAATTGTTTGGGACATGATCCACAAAATAAATGGAAAAGGAAAATACAATTGCCTCCAACACCTGAAGCTAAATAACATCAATTATAAAAGCAATCATGAAATAGCTAATGTACTTGCCGATTGTTTCTCCAAAAATTCCTCATCGTCTAATTATTCCGAAGCTTTCCAAAGACTTAAAACTCAAAAAGAAAAAATACAGTTGAAATTCACATCAAATAACTTAGAGAGTTATAACCAACTGTTTTCATTGTCAGAACTTATGGAATCCTTGAATAAGGCCAATGATACTTCCACTGGGCCAGACGATATACATTACCAGTTTTTAAAACACCTTCCAGAACCATCCTTGACAGTTCTTCTGGAAATCTTCAATGATTTATGGATCACTGGTAACGTACCAAAAATTTGGAAAGAAGCAATAATAATACCAGTCCCCAAACCAGGCAAAGATAACGCAGATCCTACCAACTACAGACCTATATCATTAACTAGCTGTGTATGTAAAACAATGGAACGACTGATCAATTCTCGGCTTGTATGGTATTTGGAAAAAAAAAATCTAATTTCTCCTTTCCAAAGTGGCTTTCGTCATGGTCGTAGTACCAACAATCATCTGGTTAGACTCAAAACATTTATTCACGATGCTTTCATAAAGAGGAAACATTTAGTAGCGGTTTTCTTTGATTTGGAAAATGCCTATGACACAACATGGAAGTACGGAATACTAAATGACCTGCACGATTTAGGTCTAAAAGGCCGACTGCCCTCATTCATATCAAACTTTCTCTCAGACAGGAAATTCAAAGTACGAGTGGGCTCCATCCTCTCTGATATACACGACTAAGAGACGGGTGTACCCCAGGGCAGTATTTTATCGGTGACGCTTTTCAACATAAAAATTAATAGCATCAAAAAATGTCTGCCACCAGTTGTGGATTGCTCACTATAGATTGATTAATTTTTAATATGTTACTGATCCAAGCACATGCATACAATTGAAAGACAATTACAGCAAAATATAAACAAAATTCAAAATTGGGCCGCTACTAATAGTTTCAAATTCTCGAAATCAAAAACTGTCTGTATGCATTTCTGTCAGTTACAAAGACATCACGATGGACCTAAACTCACACTGGAAGGAACACCTATTCCAGTTGTTGAGGAAACAAAATTTTTGGGCATTATCTTCAATAGAAAACTGACTTTTATTCCACACCTGAAACATTTGAAATCCAAATGTTTGAAATTTCTTAATTTACTTAAAGTAATAGTGCACACGGACTGGGGTGCTGATAGGAGAGTCATACTCAGTTTATACAGAACATTTATCCACTCCAAATTAGACTATGGTTGCATTGTTTATGGTTCAGCAAGGAAATCCTATTTAAAGATTCTTGACCCAATCCATCATCAGGGAATAATACTTGCCCTGGGAGCATTTAAATCATCCCCGTGTGAAAGCCTACTCGTTGAAGCTGATGAACCACCCTTATCACAACGTAGAGAAATGCTTTCCGCACAATATGCTGCCAAATTAAGATCCAGCCCTCTGAACCCAGCTTTTTCGGCAGTTTTTGAACCAAAATATAAAACTTATATGACAATAAACCAAATGCCATACCTACCTTTGGCATTATAATATCACAATATCTCGAAAGTACCCATATCGATCTTTAAAAAATTCTGAAAGCAAACATCTCCGAAACACCCCCATGGCTACTTCAGCAACCAAGGGTACTTTTCATGTTACACGATGGAAAAAAATTGGAGACAAACCCTTCCATTTTCCACAACTCTTACCATGAACTCCTCTCACAATTTGAAAATTATACAAAAATATATACCGATGGATCAAAAGATGAGGAAAAGGCTGCTGCAGCCTTCATAAGTGGAAAACACACAACCAAAGTTCGCTTGCCAGATGGTACGTCAATTTTTTCAGCCAAAATTAGAGCAATAGACCTTGCTTTGCAATACATTGCAAGTAAGCATATTTCATATAGCATAATCTTCACCGACTCACTATCAGTACTTCAGTCACTACATAATAGAAAACTGGAGAATCCCCTATTGGCTAATATCGTTTATAAGCATACTGAGTTGAGTACCTCACATAATATAGTATACTGTTGGTTACCCAGCCATGTTGGAATTAAAGGTAACGATAAAGCAGACAGCGCTGCTAAAATGGCCCTATCATTAGAACCATCTGATTTTAAAACACCATATACTGATTTTAAATGTTGTATTAAAGACTGTTTACGTCAGAAATGGCAGGCATCATGGAATGATGCCATGAATAATACACTTCATACCATCAAGCCAATTCTAACAGAATGGACTCCTTCCTACAGAGCTGACCTTAGGGAGGAGGTAGTCATTGCTAGAATTCGAATCGGCCATACTTATTTAACCCACTCCTACATACTAAAAGGAGAAGACCCACCAGACTGCATATCTTGCAATGAACCATTCAAAGTTAAGCACTTTATGCTGGAGTGTTTCAACCTACACATAATCAATATTATAATGTGCAAGACATGAAGGAGCTCTTTGATACAGTTAGCATTTCTTATGTTATAGACTTCTTTAAAGAAGTAAACCTATATCATAAGTTATTACTTCTATTTTATCATCTTAAACATTTTTATGTGCTTTATATGTACGGTCGCTAGATTTTAATTACCTTTCATATGTTTTCATTGTCATATTATTTGCAATCCCTGTTGATCGGGAAACTATTTTTATCACTGTTACCATTCTTATCGTTTTACCTTTAGCTATTTGGTTTCGTATTGCTGGCTGATACAGACCCTTTTTGCCATTTGTATATAATGAAGAATATAACCTTTTGTATGGCGCTAAATGGCCTCTTTGTGCTGGTGTGCCGTAAATATTCAACCAACCAACCAATAATAATAATAATAATAATAATAATAATAATAATAATAATAATAATAAAGACTTTTTTAAGACGGTAACTCACTTAGTTACAGAATTAATCTACCTTGAGGCATGTTATACACAATTAATATATACAGTATATACAACATGATGTGATGAATCAGGCTAGACACTAAATAACTAAATGATTAAATGAACTAAATGATTTTAAAATCAAACTATCAAGCCTGGAACATATGCACAGGCATAAGTGAACACATTAACATATATAAAATATAAAATATTATCTTGCATTGAAAAATTCAACTGTGAAAATGAATCAAAATGACACTGATTAAGAAAAGAAATGTAAGGAGCTTGCCTTATGTCACTGTGGTCTCTTGATTTAGTCATTTTTCCATAAGCAGTGGTCACAAACAATCATCTTTATATAATTACTTTTATTTTACAAATAATTCTAACACAATTAGAATATTTTGACAATATAAACAATTTGAAGGATGATTCTGTTTGTGAAAACTCCAAGATATGACTTTTTTGGCATGGGTATCTGGCAACAATATAAACAATTCCTTCCCGTGATCTATCATCATTGTCCCTCCTTAAATTATGTTTCAAGTTATAAAACCTTGAAAATATCATCCAGGTTCAATTCCTTATCATATTTAACTTTCTATCTGCTACTCTTAAGCTCTTTATGGTGCAAAAAGCAAAATGCCAGTCCTGGGATTCAGTTTTCATACAGATTGACCATCAACTTTATATTCAAGCTATTCTCATTGCGGCACACATTCAAATGGTTATTCAACTCATATCCCACTTGAAAATTCAAATCGCAGCAATATAAACAATTCCCACTAGTGATATAATTATGTTGTCCCTCCTTTAATTCTGCTTGGAGTTATAAAACCTCGAAATGATCATTCTGGCTCAATTCCTAATGTCATATTTAGCATGCTAGCTTCTACTGTTCAGCTCTTTATGGCACAAAAGCAATATGCTAGTCCTGGCAAAGTGTCAGTGATATTTCAATCACAAATTCTTATTGATATTTTTTGAAATGATGGCAGTCAGTGAAATTTCAATAACAAAATTTTACTGATATTTTCAGAAATTTTCATAAAATCTAAAATATAATAATTTTAGTGAAAAAAGGACATTTGAGTGAATGTCAGAAAATGTTCGTTCTGATTTTACTAAAATTTCAGTCATATTTTCACTAGGGTATGATTGTTGTAGAGCATATTTTAATAGGAAGTAAAAGAAACTTATTTTTTTAGAGTAAACATAAGATCAAGTCCAAAATCCACCTTGAACTAAATTTTCTAAGTCCAAAGATTCTATGCTAATGTAGATCTTTTGATAAAGTTCAAAATAATGTCTAACATTTCTGCCAAAATCAGTCTAAGACCAAAATCCATCTAAAAGTTGGAAACTTAACTGGACAATCAGAACTTTTCCTTCTAACAGTTATCCTTTAGGAGGAATAAAAGAAATAGTATGCCTAACTATTAGACGGATTTAGTCAGTCACCTTAGCTGTATTCCCAGTCAGATGTCTAAAGTCTGTATTTTGCCATTGCACTAAATTTGGTGTTTTTAGGTGGAATCCACCCTGAATCCACCTAAGCTCCAGGTGGAATCTGCCTAAAAATTTCATATGGGCTGATTTGTCTGACACAGTAGACCACAATATATTATTTCACTTTCTCCAGCATGTATTTGGTATTCATGATACAACCTTACTATGGTTTAAGTTCTACTTAGTCAACAGGACACAAATTGTGTTTGTAAACAGAAAACATCTGAGCCCAAGTCTGTTTTCGATTCCATTCTCTTCATTACATTCAGTC
The DNA here is from genome assembly GCA_016746295.1 of Potamilus streckersoni. Taxonomy (NCBI): domain Eukaryota; kingdom Metazoa; phylum Mollusca; class Bivalvia; order Unionida; family Unionidae; genus Potamilus; species Potamilus streckersoni. Next base: position 2,003,943 of record JAEAOA010000201.1, read on the forward strand.
ACTCCCAAGTGTCATGAATCATCATCAGGAGTCTCACCAATTGCACACTGCTGACACTTAAGACATCAAGAGGTGTCTTTCAGATGTGAAATCATGGATGACATATAACAAGCAGCAGATGAATGATGATAAAACTGAAGCCATCCTGATCACTACACAAACACTTTCTCTTACCTCAGTATCAGCAATACCAAATTTACAAAGTCAGTATGAAACCTAGATGTTGTACTTGACAATATGCTCTCATTACACCATGTGATGAACATTCACAAGGCTGCATATCATATGCATCAGCTTCTATCACAATTTTATTTCAGTTCATGCCACTGAAATACTTGTATATTTCCTGGTACTTTCAAAACTGGACTATCCTAATTCACTTCTGTCTGGTTCAACTCAGTATTTAATACAGAAACTATAAAAAGTTCAAAGCATGGCTGCTGAGATTGTTCTTAGAGTACAAAGAACTGAGCACATCTCTCCTGCCTATGTGATCTATGCTTTCGTGTTCCACAAGGGTCTGTTTTAGGTCTCATTCTCTTTATTCTGAACTTTCAGTCTCACTCAAGTGTCATGACTGACATCAAGTCTCTCACCAGTCATATGCTAATGACACTCAGATATACAAATATAGCTGAAGTTTAGGCTACTGTCCAAAAATAGAGAGATGCTTTTCTGATTTGAAATTATGGATGAAATATTACAAACTGCAGATGAATGATAAAACTGAAGCCATTGTGATCACCTTGTAAGGACTCTCATTCACATCCTGTACTTCAAACAATAAGTATCAGCAATGCCAACATTGAATTTACACAGTCAATATGAAGCTTAGGTGTCATTCTTGACAGTATGCTAACACCACACAATATGTCCTGAACATATGCAAGACTGCATATCTGGTTTTGAGATGCATCAACTCCATTCACAATTTTCTTTCAGTTGATACCATCCATAGTACTTTCAAGACTAGACTTGTAATTTACCTCTGTCTGGTTCCTGTCAGTATCTGCTTCAAAAAGCTCAAAGGACAGCTGCTCTGAACATCCATCCTGAGCACTAATCCCCCATCATCTGTGACCTTCACTGGCTACCTGTTTGATGCAGAATCAAACACAAAATCTGTTCACTATGCTACATTTTTTGTTGACTATCTCCAGTCCAATGGTACTGGTACTATCTGACCTCACTTGTGTACACCCAGTCTAGAAACTTACTCTCTTCTTCCAACACACATATTCTCATTTTCCCAATGTTAAAGCAATGTCATATGGACAATGTTCTTTTAGGTACCAGGGAATGAATTGCCCATAGACCTTAGACACATGGACACTGACCTCATTCAAAAGTGCTCTTAAAACTCACTTATACTGACTACAAAAACAGACATCAAGACTTAATAATGTTTACTAATTATTTTCAGCATTTGTTTTTGCTTTATAATTTAATGGTGTTTGTTATAGAATATAATCTTGTCATTGTATATGTTTTTATATATTATATAATATTGATATTATAAAGCTCTTAGAGCTTCTAAAGATTAAGCACTGTACTAAGTCCATGTTATTATTATTAATGGCAGAGTTACCCAGCCTTATTTTAATGTTTGATTTCAATCTGTTTAATTTTCATGAGACCTGTGCAAAGTTTGATTGTCATTGTACTATGCCATGATCCTGTGCAGATTCAAAGATATATAATAGGCCCAATGATTCCTCCTGCATGTTGTAAAAAAAACAAGATGCAACTGAGTGAAGGTAATTGATCTGCTTTGGGTTTTGTCCTGTTGTTGGAAGAGAGTCCTAGTAGTTGAGTAGAGCAGCAGCCAATGGATGCCACTCCAATGCAGCACATTACTTTAGCCTTTACTGGAGCCAAATGGGTGGTCTGAAGACTGTTTCTAATAAAATCAAAGTTTATCACTACAAGCATAAGGGGCAATGTTAAAGACATTATCAGCATACTTTTGAAAGGTCATCTTAATGATTAAAGGAACTTAGTGTGTTAATATGTTCATGTGTGCAAAGAAATATAACTCAAAACTCAACGTTATGGTAATTTATGGAATTATCCGGCAGTTACCGAATAGGATGAATTACATCATTATGTTGTCGGATGGAAATAAAGTGCCCCATAGTGTACAGAATATGGCGCAGTGTTAGTATGTAAAGTCCGTTAAGCATGAAAGGTGCTAGAGGATGCCATTATTAGTGCCATTCTGGTCACAGCCAGGTTAGAGATTAAAAATCAATGATTCAGCTGACTTAGTTCTGTGCACTTTTTATCACATTAAATGTTTTAGTTTTTGAAATTGGTTGGGTGGGTACAAATGGGGATGTAGCCTCGAACTATAGTTAAATAGGTAAAATCAACAAGCTAAAGAGTTTGGGAGATAGTTTACATAAAATGTGTTTGTACAATACTTTGGAAACTGTTTAGTAAAATGGTGAACTGTTATGTAAGAGGGTGAGTGTTATTAGATCCACTTGGGCCTCTTGGTTTTTAAAATGATACTGTTCTGAAATTGTAACTGTAAACTTATAGTTAATTATCAATGATATTTATTTGAAATGATACAAGGAAAAACATCAAACCTTTATTATCACTATCCATTTTTTGTTGAGGTATTACATACATACATACATACATACATACATACATACATACATACATACATACATACATACATACATACATACATACATACATACATACATACATACATACATACATACATACATACATACATACATCTCGTTTCTTTTGTTTTGCTGTCATAGAACCAATGACTATTTAGATGCTTCTTTGGGTCTCATCACTTGGTGATAGAAGATTTTCAATCAACCCTTTCAAAACTTTATATCTTTTTGCTAATAATAATCCAAGTATTTTCTGTAAATAAATTCAAAATTCATTCAGCTGATGGACCACATTCTAGGACTGGTATTTGTTGATTGGCAAATAAGCATTTTGAAATAGCACTGTCTCAGCTTCATCTGCCAACCCTGTCACTTCATCAAGCAAGTGTCAGTTTGCTTTTGGCAGTGTTTTCAGTTTTGAGGAATGTATGTCTTAATTACTTCCTGCATGTATGATGAGGGTTGACAAAACATTTGAATTGTTCCTCTCCTTGAACAGAACTTTTTTGCAAAACACTGAATGCAGTGTTTTTCTGCATCTCAGTCATGTGGTCCGATCAAAGATTTTGCTACAGAAACTTCTTCAGATTAAAATTTGTATCCTGACCATTCTTTTTCTTGGATTCATGATGGTAAATTCTTGTTGTGCATGTTCAAGATCCATGATAACTCGAGGGAAAATAAAAATGCTTTTTATTTCCTTTGATCTTATACAATTATTAAGTAATAAAAATAATAATAATAATGGCTTTATGTTAAGAGGGTAAAACTATTAGCTGAATAACTAATTTACTTTGAGGCACTCATACAAAGGAAATGTATTTATCTTAACAGCATTTCTAAAACCACTGGATATATTGAGTTTCAAAGAAGGAAATATAGTGGACATTTCTCAAGTCAAGTGGAAAACTATTACAGAGCAAAGTTTTAGAGTATTGGAAACTTTTTGAATAATTCCTTATTTGGTTAATTGGGAATTTTATACTGTTTGATAGACATGGATTTCAGGTGGGGAGTATTACCTGAGGTAGCCTATACTGGAATAGTGATTGTAAATAATCAGGAGCACTATTGTTGGATATCCTGTACATTAATTTGGCTTTTTTCAAACCAGATTTGGTCTTTAATAGGTAATATTTTTAACTTACCAGCTAAATTTTCCTTGCTTTCTTTCTGGTTTGATATTAACTCAAAAGCTCTTTTTTGAAGATGTGCCAGCTTTGCTAAGTTTTTATCATTATTTATCTTTACTGTATTACAGTAATCTAAATAGGGTTGAATGGAACTATTGTAAGATAGTTTTCTGTGCCTTTCAGGGAGAAAATGTCTTATCCTACTGAGAAGCCATAAACTTGAATTAACTTTTTTACTGATATGTTTTATATGTTCAGTCCATGATAGGTTATTGTCTACTAAAACAGCAAGTAGACTATCGTGACAGACCATTTGCAAATTTGTATCCTTCCATGTCACACATAGTTAATCACTATCAAGATTTGTTGTTTTTTTGCCATGTTGAGATAAGTAATATGTTAGTTTTACTAGTATTTACCACCATGCCATTGCATGTGTACCACTTGTCCAGTTTGTGTATGGCATTAGTGTAAGGAAAATTTCCAATTCATGCTTTGTGTTTCGGATGTCTGACAATGTTGTGTCACATGCATAGAGATCTGTAGATGAAATTGAGTCCCTTATTAAAACTGGTAGCTCATTAATAAATAATAGTAATGTACCTAGATTGCAACTTCGAACAACCAAGTCACAAATACTGGATAGTTCTGTTTTGCTCTATATTTAGTTACTTTGTTTTAAAAATACTAACATATTATTACTGTTATAGAAATGCCAACAATATAAAATGTAGGTTCTCTTTCATACCAGCAGTATAGATGGGATCACAGTGTATTATACCTTAATCTATATTTTATTTCCAATGTAGGTAGCTTGGGATATAATGAGATGAAATTGGTCACATGATTTGCCACATGACTAGAGCTGCATAAAGCACTGCTGCAGCTTAGATGAAACTGTCTTTGCATACTATTGCTAAGACTGTAGGGTGGAGTATAGATTGCACTTCTGCAAGTTCTACTAGAAACCAGTATGTGACAGCTTAGTTTTTCAACAGTGCTGTGATTTGGAAGTCCCAGCTATGAAAAATTTAGATTATACCTCAGATGCTTATATATGTTCTTTATAGTTTTATCTAGTATTCCAAATATACATTTTACTTTACTCTTTCATCAGTGTTGTGCTTAGATGCATAATTTTGAAATCTCATAGGATCCTGAGTCACTTACAGGGTAAATAAAATTTTATGAACCTGTAAGTGCCTGAGGGATCAAATGCCCACCAATATGAAATTTATATGAAAATTAATTAACTTGATACATATCCCACCCCATTGTTCTCTGAGGTAATGATTCAAAGATGATCATGCTCTAATCATGTGACCAATTCCATCCCTCAGGCACTTATTGGTTCATAAAATCCCAATCATACTGTGATTTTGGCAAGTCTTGTTTAATTGTGAAATTTGGTGAAAGAGTGAAGCCTTGAATGAGAAGAATGTATGGCCTATTCTAAGGCAGTTTGACATCTATCTTAGCACATTTTGCCATTCCATGCTTGTATTGTGAGATAAGGAACTTGAAATTATTAGATTTTACAGTTATGAAGGTAAATATATGAAAAAGGTATAAATTTATGTTTATAATTACAAACATCCAACTTCACAATCAGTCAGAATATTATTAACACACACACACAAACACACACATAGATGGATACAATAAAAAAAGATGTACATAGAAACATATAAAATATAGAGCAAGAGATTATTTTGTAATTTTTTACACCTGAAGAGAAATGAATAGAGGTTCAGTAACTAATGTTTTCTCTTTAATATAGAAAGCTATGATCCAAGGATCAAGATATGTAAGATAAGGGTTAGGTTATAGAAATCTGCATACATATTAATATAGTTTATTCCACACAGCATCCCAACATCTGTGTCTGTAGATAATTGGTGAATTTTCAGGTTAACATCATTAAATGTACATCAAGTATCAAATTAGTTCTGTGCACAAAGTAATTTCAAATCGACATGTAAATGCTAAAACAGGATGGTATATTTAGATAGGTGTTTAATGTAATTAAATGATATTTACACAAAGAATGGGTTCCAGTCAAAGTCCATTATATGGGTTATTATGTGACAAGGGCTCATACTCAGTAACAAAGAAAAGATTGAAAGCCAACAAGTTTTGTATATTTCAACAAAACAATTTATTTCCCTAGGCAATAATATAAAAATGTGTAAAAGGACTTATAATCTGTGAATATAATCCAAATATGATTCTAAGAATAAAAATACAAGTCCTATCACTAAATAGTCCTATAGGAATCCAGGTTCGAGTCTCAACAACGTATAAATAACAATAATTCCTCACTTGAATCACAGTCTTTGTTTCTGAATAATTCCAGAATTAATTTCCTTGAATATCTTTCAGAATTTTTTATAAGAAAGTCAACTTGTTGAGAGTCCAAAAAAATAAATTATTGAATCCAAAAATCAGATGAAGAATAAAATATTCTGGCAACAAATTAAAAGCAACACCTTGTTTCTTCAAGGTTTTGAATTACTCTAGCCAAACCAATATTAAGAATAAATATTTACACTCAAAAACATCACTTCAGCTCTATGCTATTTATGTCACATCCTCAGTACAGACCGACTTAAAAACCAATCATAAAAATACAAACATTGATCATGCAGAGAAAGTATGTCCTTGATGCTGACCAATCATTTTAACTTCCTGTTGATTTGTTACCAAGATGAGATAAACTAAATGCCAACCCACACATATTACTATTTTGTCTTAAATAAACAAAGTTTGTGCTAAAATTATATCTCGCTACTAAAACTAGAATCCCGAATCTGAGCAAAATGTTCATTGCAATTAAATACAATGAAACAAAAATGAAATAAAAAGAATTTTAAACCTTACACGAAAGCAATTTAATCACATATACGTAACAGGGTCAGTTCAGTGGACATGTGCATTAGTTGGATTGACTATCAGCCAATCAGAGACAAGGGTCTGCTGTGCTGATGCAGCTGACTCTGTTTATTCACTTTACAAGTGATCAGCATTGGTTGGGAGTGGACAGTTCGTTTAATATTATATTCTCTTTTTGGTTCAAGAACTGTTTGTTGTTGGAACTTGACATTCTTTCAGGACTATAAGCTATACTGGAAATAAGCAGATCTAGTTTGAGTTTCTAGGCATGACACTAGAATTTATTGGGATTACAGTGCAACAGTGACTGTTGACTCACCAGTCATTAAAGTGGATGTCATGTAGCATCTTCTGCTGCAAAAACCTATTGTTCTGCTGAGCGATTGCTTAGTTGGAAAAATTGTTTGCCATAGTTGGAAAAATTGTTTGCCATGTGTATAACACCTTATTCTTCTGTGAGCAATTGCAGATTTTGGTATATCATGAAAAATTGGAGCAGCTTTCCTCTTCTTGTGGGTGCCACAGTCATAAAGCAAAAACAAAAAAACAGACAACAATGGGATCCTCAGTCAGCCAAAAATTGGTCAGTGGGGAAACTTCTTCAAAAAATATGTGAAATTAACATTATTGTGCTGGCTTCTCCAAAGAAGGCTCAACTTGTGCAAATCTATGAAGAAATTTTGAAGCTAAGTTAAGATGGCAGCCTAACATGAGTTGTTAGCCCCCCCCTCCCCATGGATTCTGACTCCCCTGCATGGAATGGTTTGCAGCAGCTCGGGATGATGTCAGTACCCACAGAATTGCCCTCTTACCTAGATGAGACTGGGCTTGGTATTTCTGCCAGCCAGCCAGTGATGAATCTTCAGTTTCAAGAACCGGTCAATGTAGTGTGCAGCTATGAGCAACAGGAATTCCTTGTTTTATGCCCACGGTAAGGGGAGATCCTAGCACCATGTTCCTGAGAAGGATATCATTTTATTGCAAATAGTATCATCTCTCCAAGTTGCTGTGATAAAAATACAAACGCAGTTAAATATGTCCAACAATACATGATATCTGTGTAGCCTGGAACACATTATTATCATGGTACATAATGTTGTTATCAGTACACAATAAAACCGATCAATTATTGCTGCATCGTTACAAATTGTAAAGTTTCTTTGATATTCCCTCTATTTATTTCTATAAAAGATATCACTCAACCCAATCGTGTTAATGTAAATAAAACCGAATATGGTGGCTGACCCAGATTACCAAGATGACCATACCATGGGGGAACAACTTTATATTATCACAGTATTTACCTAAATTATGTATGGTAGCATGCATATATAATAAACACAAGTTTCAACTTAGTGATAAGATGTAATGTCCACGCTTGCACTGGCTGACAATTTTCACTAAAATAAAGGATTCAATGACTTCATTGAATACACTAATGTCAGTTTAGTTGAAATCCAGGATAACAACAGTAGTAAAAAAAATATGTAACACTTTGTCTGAATTAAGTGCAATGTGGGCAGAGAAATGTGTGTGTGTGTGTGTGTGTGTGTATATATATATATATATATATATATATATATATATATATATATATATATATATATATATATATATATATATATATATATATAAATCAATTAATTATTAATACATGTAATATTATTATTGAAATATTAATAATTATAAAAGTAGTTTAATTATTATTGCTTTCGTATTTATGTTGGATAAGTAGGCTCATTATTAGCATTTTGTCAATTTGGGTCCTTAATGGCTACCATGAAATCAAATTGCAACCTTGACCTTGTTATGTCACTATCAGGATATGACCTATAATCATCAAACATTAGATGATACACTAAATATATTTCAAATCCAATGCAGCAATTTTGACTGGAGTTTTGTATATGCTAATCACCGTAATTACATGCACTTTACAAAAAAAGTGATTTTCGTTCTTTTCATTGTAAACTTATAAAAATGTTGATGTTTTAAAGGGAAATTCCACTATAAGATATTTGTGTCCTTACTGGCTACATTTTTACATATGTAAACAACTGCTAGACAACGCCTGTCCAAAATCAATTGGAAAATTCTGTTTGTCGAGATAATATAGAGCCCTCGATAATATAGCATTGGACTATACTGAGACACAGTGGCATACCCTCACAGCAGTGATGTTGGCCACTGAAACCAGGTCTGGCATCGCTTCAGCTGTCACAGTGCTTTCTGACCAAGGCATATTGACCCGTCAGCTCACAGTTGTGGAAAGAGATTATTGCAGGTAAATACATGAATTTATCTTTACTTTTAATGCCACATGGATTTGAAGATCAAACATCCATTCAGTCAGTCAGGTTAGTGGGGCATGAAGTTGTTGAGAAAGTTTCCTGGTCAAATTTCTAATATTACACAAGTCTGCAACCATAGGCTTTCTAAGAACTCGACTATTAGCACGTTCATACTGGCATTTAGTTGGTACAAGGTGATTATGTGCGATTCCTTCCCTTCCAGAACTCAAGAATTGGATCTATATTAGAAAAAGATAATAAAAATGCATGCCCTAACAAAAGGAAGCTCAGCTTTTTATGAATACCACAAAGAGTTTGCACGAAAAGCAGCCATTACTGCAGCTCTATGAACATTAAAGCAAATTGGAGTAGAATCGATCCCAAGCTACAAACATGTCTTATCTGCTTACAAAGTTGTTCCATGCCATCATTGCCAGAGTTTTGCCACCTCGCTGTGCAGACAGCAATTAGCCAACCAAGACAAATTCCATCAATGAATAGTCAGAGTACAGTAGATAGACAAGGTCAGAGAAGGCTATTACACTTAAGGAAAGAAATATGTAATAATTTCAATGGAACAAATGGCTGTTTCCGAGCAAATTGTAGTAATGTGCATGTGTGCTTGACTTGCAAAAAAAACCACATCCACAGCTCAAGTGCAACCTGATGACAAAGCAGGTGCTGCCACCTTCCAAACCTCAATGACTAATCAGGATACAGCATTATAAACATTTCAGACAACCACACCACTCAGCATAACTAGAATCCAAGAAGAATTGCAACACCATCCTGATAAAGACTTTGTCAACTACCTTATAAATGGTCTCTGCTATATTTTTCATACAGGACTTTCTGATCATTCTACATCTTCATTTGAGCATAAAAATTTGGTATCAGTGACATCACAACCTGACATCTCCAACAACTACCTCATAGGCCCCTTTAAAAGTCCACCATTTCCTATATTCTGGATTAGCCCTCTGGGTGTAGTACAAAGCAAATCTTCAGGCAAGTACAGACTTATAGTAGATCTGTCACTTGAGCATGAAAGTATTTATGCCTTAATCAGCAAAGCTCATTTTTCTCTCTTGTATGTAAGCATAGATGATGCTATTCATATTCTGGTGCAGTTAGGAATGGGTGCCAATATGTGTAAGACTGATATTATCGATGCATTCAAGCTAATTCCCATACTCTCATCAGTGTGGGCTCTGTATGGTGTCAAGTGGAGGAACAAATACTATTTCTAGTATATGGTAGTAGTTGTAGTCCTACATGATACACTGTCCAGAGCAATTGCATGGATAGCTCAACATAACTATGGTATATCACATTTCTTGAATTTACTGGATGACTTTTTGTCCAGGATGAGCCTGATTTTTCAGTGGCAAATACTATGGCATTAATCACATTGATTTTCAATAGGTTATCTATTCCCATTGTTCCCCACAAGACTTTAGGTCTGTCATCAGTCATGGAATACTTGGGTATAATTCTAGACTCTGAATAAATGGAAGCTAGATTGCCAACCAGAAGATAAACTGAGAAGATCAGCTGCACTAATTGAAACTTTCTAGCAAACGAAATCTTGCATGAAGAGGGAATTGCCGAGTCTTTTGAGCCATTTACATTATGCATCTCATTTGGTCGACCCCGATCAGTCATTCACATCATATCTAATATTCTTGTCAACAACTGTCACTGAATTGAATCATCATGTAAAAATAAGTAGCGAATGTAGACTGGATCTAAGGAAGTGGAGTGACTTTATGATGCAATGGAATGGAATTTCTTTCTTCTTGTTCTCGAATGTTACCCTTAGTCCAGATTTTGAGCTCTTTACTGATGCAGCATCAACTGTCAGATTTTGAGGTTTTTCCAAGGTATATGGTTCCAAGGATTGTGGCTGGACAATTTATACATACTAGGCACACAAAAGTTGTCAATGGCCATGCTGGAGATCTACCCGATCATAGTCTCAGCCCATATATGGGGCCATTTGTGGCAGAGAAAACAAATTTTGTTCCATTGTGACAATATCAGTACATTTGAGTTAATTAGGAAACGTCAATCCAAGTTTCCCATGACAATGAAATTGCTTAGGCATTTAACATGGATATCAGCTCAATATTGTTGCAAAATTCCAAATGCCAAATATGTCCCAGGGAAAGATAACCTCTTTGCAGATGATTTCTCATTTTCAGATGGAAAAATTATGGCATCTGGCTCCAGCTGCAGAGAAAACTCCATACCCATGCCCAGTCTTAGAGGAACTGATACTCTACTAAATAAAACAATGGACTTTTTACTACAAGTAGCACATAGCCCATGGACACAATCAGTCCATTGATCAGGTTGGAAGCTTTCAGTCATTTTTTTGGGTCAAGTCAGGTCACTGGGATTATAAGTTCGATCAGCCTTCAAAACCAACTGATGAGAATACCCTTATTGATTTTGTGACATATTGCTTCAAGATTAATATTCAATATGCATCCATAAAGCTATATTTGTGTTGTGTGAAGTATTTCTGTGTCAAATGGGGCATATATCACCCATTTAATGCCCCTTCATATTTGTGCTGTCCAAGATTGTAAATGGTGTTCCAGGGTGTGAAGAAATCACAGTAATGACCCTTACACAAGGTTACCCATCACCTTTGATATATTGGCATGCATGTGTGCTATGCTTCATAAAGGTTTCTTTGGTCTCTGGGTGGATGGTATGCTGCTTGCAGCATCTTCATTAGCTTTCTTTGCCTTTTTATGTTGTGGTGAATTTACAGTGATGGCAACTATGGATATGGAGTACTTGAGTATCAGTGACTTTTTTATTGCTGGTGATAATTCCAATGGGACTTCAGTGTTGAGAACATCAAAGTCTGATCCATTCCATTATGGTGTGTAGTTCAGACTTTTTGCGGTGCATAACTGTACTTGCACCTTAAGGGTTTTGCATGACTATATAGCGCTCTTTGGCAGGGTGGGCTGTCTTAGGACTTCTGACCCATTGTTTACTACAGATGGTATTAATCCACTTTCTAGATCAGTGTTTTTGGAGAAGTTACATTTGCTCCTGCAGGTGCAAGGCTATCCATAATACAAATTCAATGGGCACTCCATTTGGATATGGGCTGCCACTACCACAGCTAATGCTGGGATTGAGGACCACCTTATTAAAACACTAGGCCATTGGACTTCAGATTCTTACTTACGTTATATCAGGACCTAAAATGATGCCATTTTTTATGCACAGCAGGCCATGTGTGGATCTACCCATTCATAGACAAGTGCTGCTATATGCGCAGTTTCATCTGCATGTTTTCTTGCATGGATAGAGTGCATTTGATGAAAGTGTGCATGTGCTAATATAAGTTAGTTGGTGAGTGTCAGTGTATTCTTTTGGATGTGATCTTCAGATTTCTGTACAAGGAGTTATTTCTGGGAAATGAGAAAGCAGATTCCGTGTATTGTGCCAAGTGTTTCATTGTCTTTGGAATTCTGCAGTTTTTCTATAGATTCAGGTTAGGTGTCTTTTGCATCAGTGTCTTCACAGTGTGTAATAGGATCATCAGATTCATCGGCATTGGGCAGCATTTAAGCACCAGTAGGGCCTGCACCCCTTATTTACATTATGAGGTTGGTATATCTATCAGGTTTCTAGTTCAGTCTGTTTACTGACTGCACTGCAATCAGTTTGGTGCATCCAACTTAATTTTCACTCCTGTACTTTATTTATACATCAACCCCAAATGGGAAACAAGCTGTGAACATTTCCATGCTGAACATACATGTTTATAGTTTTTCTTTCCTCATATATGACTCTTTCATATTCTTGTTTCACAGCATTGCTTACCTTACAAATACAGTCTAGATTTACTGTGATTTTAGTCTTATTACCACCATAATAATGTTGGCAGGCAGGGATCCCTGAACAGTAACACCTTGGCACATGTACTTTCATATGGTGATTCATAGTTGTATGGGTCTCAATATGGCAATGATTCGTGTTTCATTTTTCCAATTGCTTATATTATGTGTTACATTTCATGCTTATTTTAACAGAACTGCAGGTTGTTCTTGTCCATACATATTCGTTTCTTTGGGCTCTCTGCTGCATACTACTGTAGTTCCATTCTCTGCATGCAGTGTCGTTTGGGCATTCTGTCCCCAATCCACTTGACTTACAGACATAACAAGTTATGGTGTTTCTGCCTCAATACAGCAGCAATTCTGTCTTAACAGTTATGTCAGTCCAGTCAATAAAATATTGGCAATTCTGCATTGACATCAGTCATACTGGTGATTCCGCCTCATAGATTTGGCATGTTGGCCATTCAGACCTGACATCAGTCATAGTGGCGATTCCATCTCATAGATACTGCTTCAGGCATACTGGCAATTTCCCCTCATTCATAGTGCATGTTGGCCATTCAGCCCTGACAGCAGTCATCCTGTCAATTCTGCCTCATAAATAGTGCATGCTTCTGTTCCATCTTACATAATAACCTCATGCAGTGGAGGGCGAGACCCAAGGAATGCCAAAGATGTATAATTATATACTGTTTTATAATGATAAATAGTGTTATTAGAGTTAACATTACTTTCTTATTAATTCTTCTTATGCTACATGTATCATATATGCAGTTCACCTGTCAGTCAATCCAGCTGTCCATACAGTAGTGTCAGGTGAATTGGCAATTTCACCAATGGTCCACCTATCCATCATTCCATCTAGTTTTATATTATGTAAATCAAAGTGTAAGTGCAGCTATGACCTGTGGAAGAGGCGATTTGCTTATCAAGGATTTGTTAGCTTTTCTATTCAGCAATAATGTAGTTGTCTCCTTTTGATTTCTTTCCAGTATCAAACAAGGATTCTTCTAGAACTTGGATGAATAAGGCAGATAACATTTACACTGATCTGTCTTTTACAATATGCATTGAATGAGTGGTGTTGAACTATGTGTCAGTATGAATTATGTTTAAATCATTTTAGCATGAAATGAATTTGGTAATTTTAGCTACATTTTTTAGATGCTTCTATGAAAAACAGACTTGTATATCATTTATGATGCTTTGCAGAACAAACTGTATTGAGATATTCATGAAATTAGTATTCTGTTTTTCTGCAGATCTTGAACTGAGCGAAGAAGACAATGACCGCTTAACACTGTTTGAAAATAGTGCACTAGAGTACTTGAATTCTTCCCAGGGACTAGAACTGGAAACTGTTGACAAAAAGGTCACCACTGCACATGAAAGGTAATGTACCAATATGTCAAATGATATTTTGTACAATTAAAAAAATGTACCAATGTGTGGATGAAGCATATTAAATGGTATTTTGTGAAATACAATGTACCAGTGTGTGGATTGTGCTTGTAAAATTAGATTTTGTACATGAATGGACATATATACTAAGGTGGGATATTCATGCTAGTTGCAATGGTATACTGTACTTGAAAGACTACCAATGTGGGGATGTTACTTGTTATAATGGTATTTTGTCCATGTAATAAAATGTACCAATAGGAGAAGGATCTTTGTTGTAGTATTTGTACTTATATGGTACAGCTGCAGACAGCAACTGACATAAACAACTGCCCAACAGGTATGGTACAGAATTTATTGTTTAATCCAGACTGAGCAATGTAGTTACCATGCAGTGCACTAGCTCAGAGCAATATATGATATAAATTGCTGTATTCCTTCAATTTTCCAGTGTGGCTTATTTTGTATAAAATAAGACCTGATAGTTCATGGTTGGTTGAGTTGGATTGGATCTGAATGTTGCCAAGGAGAAATACTCCAGTCCATTGAATTTTGTAATCTTTGGTAGCTGAACATCAACCATATGAATCTCAACATCACTTGAATAACTTGTTCAATCCTGGTACAACAAATTCTCATGATGTCATGATATCTGCAGACTTGGAAAACTTGAAACTGTCAAAAGTTGTAACAAAATATTTAAGCCCAAAAGTGCTTAGAGCGCTATTTAAAGTTCTACTTTATTGTAAATTTGTCAGATGTAAATTAAATTTTCACTGATCCTTTTTTACCCTTAGGAACCCCTTTAAGGTGACACATAAGTCATCTGACTGGTCAGTACACAAAATGATGGTCAGTTTGTGGTTTTAGCTATTGACAAAGTGTTTGGGTTTTTTTCCATCAGTTCCAGGTGTTCCCTTGCATTTTTAAGACTCCTGTAAAAAAAAAAAACAATCAGACTTGGATTAGCACTGTTTCCTTTATTTTGCAACAAGTGTACTTTGATTCCTACAGCATTTTTTCAGTGCACTGGCTAGCAATGCTACCATAATGGCAGATGATACACTGCATGCAAAACTAAAAATCAACCTCCATTTCACATGGATATTTTGCAAGAAACTATGGCCAGCCATCCTGGGTTCCAGATGAACAAATAGGTTTCCTTATTGTAGGAAGCACTGCAACATATCTAGTATGATGCTGAGATTGATATGGAGCCTGAGCATCTATTTAAATTAGCTGCTTTAGTTACAATCTCTTTGTCTTCAGTAACATCTCAAGTGTCATGTGACACAATCATGGTCACTTATGAACAAACCAGTGCACAGCAAATGAAGCAATGTGACAGCGCTAAGCTGATCTCCTAAAAATGGCAATAGGTGCTAGCGACGGGGATTAACTTTTCTCAAAATGGCAAACATCTATGTTACATTTTCCTTTTGTGTTTAAAAAGTCAACATTATTTCATTAGAATGTATTCATCATAAAGTTGTAAGGTCACCCATGAAAAGGGTAAAGAAGGAAAATAGTATGACATAAATTGGGTTAAAAAAAAGCAAGGGTCATGCTACCTGACAAATTGGGGGATAAAGTTGCCCAAAATATGTAAACGTTGCCTTCTTCTGTTAGGAAAGCAAAGACAACTTCGCCCTTTGATTTTTTGTGAAGATACATTGACTGACCATATCTTTTTGAGATGCCCCATCGACTTAGCCAGATTAGTTCCAGTGTTGTGTTGTAGCAAAATGTATGCATCAAGCCATCAGTAGCTAGGCCTAGTTTTGTTGTCAATTACGTTGACAAATGATTGCACATTTACAGGTATGTGTTTTGATAGCTGCTTGACCATTAACCCTTACCCTATCGACTTGATGTCACCAGATTTCTGTATGTTATCTTTAATTTTTGTTTCAAATCTTTAACTATTGTATGTAAATAACAATTTTGTGTTTTAAGAACAGAATCGGTGATCTGGATATTTTAACTGCCTCGTGTACACTGTTTCTTCATAAAATTAGTTTGAAACTGTAAGTGAACAGCAGTAACAGAGAAATACATTGCTGTGTGTGGAAGTACCAGTTTAAAGTTTACTCAATTGTCTGTTTTCATAAATCACCATGCAAATATATTCATAAAAAATTACAATTCATGAAAAGCAAAGACTAGATGTTATGTTATTTGAGAATTAAGTTTAAAATTATGTTGGTCTGAAATGTTTGGGACAATGCTATGTTATGGAATTCATGAGAAGTGATGTATGGTCAATGCTGTTTCTGAAGTGACTCATATTTGTGAATATACGGAAAAGAGAAACGCAGCTTTTTCTATCTAGCCAGTGTCTAAAATTTTCTAGAAGTATATATACAAATAAAAAAACCCAAAATTTGCAATCCTATCAGTGGACTGTTGAAATGAAGCTATATGAAGTGAGTGGTAACATTAGGAAAATTACTCCTTCTTAAAATAGATGCACTCACATGTCTGTTGATTCAGTTGAAAAGGAGGGTGTAGTTCATATACCAACTATAAAGGAGCAATGTCTGTAATTTTATGCAATTTAGTGTTATGTATGAAAAGTTATGGTAATGTTTTATTTACAACAAAGAAATTAGGGTGAAAATTATGATCTGAACACATATGTGCATTTGCCCTCATGTACATGATACAGGTATTGATTCAGATGGCTTTAGAAATCTTTCAAAGTGCCATTATTGTGAACTTTTATCAAGTATTTTTAAAAAATTGATTATGGTAGTTGATTAAGAATTTTTACTAACTTGCATTTACAATAATGGTTACTCATTTGTGTAGTTTCTATTATTCTCTTCTCTAGTCATGTGGCCAAAATAACTCAGAAAATTTTCTACTTTGAAAGACAGTATTACTTAAATCCAATGCAAATGCAAATATGAATACTGGGAAATAGAAGGCATAATTCAATTAAGAGAACACACACACACTCACACACACACACACACACACACATATATATATATATATATATATATATATATATATATATATATATATATATATATATATATATATATATATATATATATATATATATATATATAAATATATTGTATTTCTTGCTTTACATCAACTTCTTCCTGTTGAGCTCTTACTTCTCCCTGTTCTGTCCAAAAGGAGAAGTCATTTCTACCTAAAATTCAAGACTAGCTTGATCCCTACAGGTGCAATTTTAATTTATGAAAAAGCAGATGTTTACTCTAATAAATCAGATTACAAAAATGTAATATTAGTGATTATACTAAATTTATTATGAAGAGTTTGTAAAAAAAAAATTTAATGTGCAATAAATTGTTGAGGCTAGATGACATGTGACTAAAAAATTCAAACATAATATGACAGATTAAGATTTTTCACAAATCAAAGCAAGTTTTTTTTCTTAATCTATTTGAGAGTTACATTTGACCCCAAACATAAAGCCCTCAGAATATTCGGTCTTTGACATTACTGATATTGTACTTCAGCAGCATCATTATAATTATGATAGTTACAATGATGATAATAATAATGACGATAGCAAAATCCAACTGATATATGCTGATTACTCTTTTGACTCGTCCTTCATGTTTACTCTCTCTCCTATATTTTTTGTTGACTCGTACCTCTATGGGATACCCAGATATAATGTAATGATGTCATCAGTCATTATCAAAATTACTAAATGAGTGACCATACAAAGTCATTTATCTGGTGCATAAGCTGCTATGTGACTTTCACCCCAATGATTTCCTACACATGATTGCTTAAGATCACCAATTACAGAGATAGCTCTGTTCTTATATACATGTATGTTCCTAAGATATAAGAAACAAAGGATCAGGGTCTGACACAAGTTCAGCACTGAATGATATCCACACATATTAATAAGATGATCTTGCATCTGATTGACTGGATTTCTTTGCCAGTTTTTATTAGACTTGATAAATTTATATAGACTTACCATTATATTGTGTTTCATCTGCTATTATCATTGGCACAAAAATGTTACATGTTTTTTTTTTCACTATAAATATATACTATCTGTGTACCTATCTGTTGAATTATGAAAAACATTTGTTATATTATGCTAGTAAAATAGCTCCAACAGAAATAGTTTTATGTATTTTTACGAATTCCACTGAAGTTAAATAAAATTTCTTGTATCTTTTATTGTGGCATCTTCTATCTTGTATGACAATCCTGTAAATCTATATAACATGGTGAACATTTAAAACAAATAACAAGACACCTCACTTGAAGGCAGCAGCTTCTCTGGATTCTCTAAAAGCGAAATTTACACTACTCCCACAAAACAATTTTCAGATGTTGATAATGATAATTACAATCTAAAATACAACACAAACTCTATTTGTAATATAAAGCTTATATCAGAATGGCAAAACAAGCTGACCTCAAGATATGGTCAAGAAACTGATAACAAGCATAATGGCTTTATCTTCAGAATTCTGAATTTTGCAAAAAATCAAGTCCTAAAAAGTTACAGTGACTCTTTACAGTTCTACAAATACTTTATTTATTCAGAGGCCTAATTATACAGAACTTACATAAACTAATTTTCATCTCCTAGCTGTAGAAATTTATTCTGAAACAAATTATCATGGAAACAATTAGAATATTGTGCATGCCAGTCTTTGCTAACCTTTAATGGGGCTACTGTTCATTTAACAGAGGGTCTTGTACAACTTTCTCTTGTTGGGAAATTCAGACATGGAAATAGGTGTTGTTACTTCAACTATCTCTGGGAAAGCTTGCCTAAGATCTTCCTCCCTTCAGGAACCAGAAACCTAAGATTACATTGGTCAGGAAAGTTTAGTTTAGATAGCTAAAGATAGCAATTGCGATAAATTGCCCCAAGGACATCACAAAGGGGTATACTCACTCAGACAGTTTCTGAACTGTAAATGGGAGCAATTAAAGGCAGTGAAAAATACATGACAGCCCTAATGAGGCAAACCAAATGGTTTCAACAAGAACTTGCACAAATGAAAGCGAAAGCAAAGAAACTGTCAAAGGAATTGTGTTGCTGTTATATGATTTAATGCCATTTTTCAGCACAACATAGGCGTGAAGGAAGAACCTGGGAAAATCTGGAAAGAACCACTGACCCACAAGTCTTTAAAAACCAAACAAGGGTCAGCAAGTCACAAATAAACATGAAAAATTTGAACAGTTATCAGATTTCAGAACAAAATTTATGAGACTTGAAAAAGCAAATAAGACCATAAGATGTGACCTAAGTAAGTCAAAAAGCCTTTGGCTTATTCTAGTGGAAGGGGACAACAGAAAAATGAAAGAGAAAACAAAACAAAAAAAGACAAAGATTTGCACCTGTCAGAAATTATTCAGCTTAAATATGGCTATGCTGCTTCAAATAGTTTAAATCCTGAAATATTAGCAGCAGTACTGGAAGACGTTATAAATATGAGAACAGAAAATGTTAATACTCTGATACAAGATTTGAAAAAGCATATTAGTTAAATAAGCAGGCTTTTGAAAATAAAAGAAAATGATGAGAAAGAAAATAATAATTCCAAACTTGCCCAGAATATGGGGAAGAAAACTAAAGTCCCTCATTCTACAGTGAAAAACTCTCTACCGAGCATTGTCACAATTAGCAGTAAAGTGTTTTCCACATTAGACAAACAGTTTTAGAATATTCATAATACACTGGATTCTACCAATGACAGAAAGAAAATAAAGAACATGATATTTCCAGACAAAATACTGTTAAATATGCTAATGAAAGCAGTCTAAAACCTTGAGTTCAAGTTAAGTGTTTTCCTGGGTCACAAACTGGTCATATATTTGATGCCTTAGGAAAAGTGACCTTTCTCAATATGGCACCATCATCATCAGTGTTGGTGGCAATGATATAAGTACCAATGTTCATATTGACCAGAATGAAATCCATTTTTATAACATACTAACCAACATATAACTGGAAAATCCTAATTGCTCAATCTTTCTATGAAGATTGAATGCCTAATAATTGACACAGACATTCATGAGTTCAGTTCTCTAATTGATTATCTGTGTCATGATTGGAATTAAAAATTATGCATTTGTGAAAAAGTCTGCATTAGTTCTGGAGCACCTTATGGCAGAAGACAGAATCTATCTGAATAAGCAGGGTTTATCTCACTTTCTCCATACAAAAAATGAGATTTTCCTGATATTAAATTAAAAGCATGAGTCTATAAAAGCATAGATATGCATCTAAAAAAATCAAGGAGATATTGTTTTGAAAATATAATGTGCAATAATGCAGACATATAAGCAAAGTACAGTTTACAATATTGATATAAGGCAAAACACTATGAAATGTGCCAGCCAAATATGTAGTATTAGAATAATGGAAAGGAAGACTGAGTCATATGCTTGAAAACCAAACATATTTTTCTAGAAATTTTGAAACATTATGATCTACTGTGATTCTTGCTGTCATGTGACTCTTACTGTGAGTGATTCTTGTGACTCTGAGTGATTCATGTGACTCTTACTGAGTGATTCTTGCTGTCATGATGGAAAACAAACTACTGATACCCCAGTGAGTGATGATGTCCATGGAATCACCACTGGTGCAATCCCATTAAGTGATTCCATCAATGAAATTGACCATGTTTTAACTGCTATTGTACTACTGCGATAACTGCTTAATGTTTCAAGATTCATCACAAAATTAGAAGACAGCAGATATTCATGATTTCGGACAATGTCTAGAAGATTATTATATGCTCAGATTTTTATCCATTAACATTACATTGTCAGAATCATTTCAGTATTTTACGATATTGCACTCATGCACTTCGTAATGCCCTCACATATGACCAATAATGTATTAGGAACTACTTTGTAAACAAATCATGTAGTGGGCACTTTATGTTTTGGTTGATTAAATTTGTTTCTGAATGAACTAAAACCAATGTTTCATGGACTGCCCCATACATGTACCAGCTGCTTTGTCACATTCCACCTTTACCTTCTTGATACTGTGTTTCAAATTTAGACTGATTTAATAAATTGCTACTATAAATATTATGCAAGTGACAAGACATAAACTGTCTACTTAAGATGGTAATAAAAATTACAAAAAATATACATGTACTTAGTTTTACATCCTGAATTTCCTCAAAATGTACTTTTTTAGTTCTGCAAATCTCAATTACACAAGTTATGTCATGGGTTCTCAAGCTTGATTACACATTTTGAAACTACTGTAATTTTGACTATATTCCAAGTGCAATTACAGCCTCCTTACTGCACTCAAAATGAAATAAACATTGTATTTCATAGCATCTTTTTGATAATTGCAATTGAAAGACTTCATATTTTTCCCACATTTTGATTTCAAACATTCAATGACAGAACAGAAACACACTTGCATATATCAAAATGCTTCTCCCTCACTGCTATAATCCAATGTACTTCATGTAGAATTGGCACCAATAAATCCCTTGGTCAGCAATTAAATCTTCTGATGACCCATCAAATGCTCTTGACATCTGGATAGGTATGTCCAATGACACCCTGAGCACTCATGTTCCTATTCAAGAGAGTCAAGCTGACAAGGGATAGATTTTATAAATTAAAAGATACTGATAATTACAGATTATGGAAAAACAGAGTCAAGTCAATGATTCAAAAGGCAAGGCAGTGATTCAAAAGGCAAGGAAAACTTACTATTCCAATGAAAAATCTGTATTTTAAAAAAGAACCCTAGCAAACTTTGAAAAACCTTCAATGCTGTAAACGGCAAATCTGTCAATAACCTGCCATTTACACGCATTAGTGATGAAAATGGTGATATTCATCAAGAAACCTCATGAAATTGCAAATCATTCAGTGATATAAATGAATATAAATTAAAAACTTGTGGATCTCACGGCTCATAAAAGATTCTCCAGTGATGAATTAAATGAGCATATTTCTTAAAGCCTAGTAAAAAAGTGTGCTTAAAAATACCTCAAAGAAATCTTGAATTGATTTAAATGAATTAGATAATCTTGATGTCAGAAAAGCTACAGCTCTACATGATATAAATTCTAAATTCCTAAAACTCATCTCAAGTGATTGCACCTTCACTTATATATTATCTCCAGTTAAAGCATTTACACAGCTAGTATTTTTACAAAAGACTAAAACTGGCAAAAGTGAGTCCAACACATAAGAAGGGAGATCTTTCTGATCTGAATAACTATAAACCAGTTTTATCATCACTTTCAAAGACATTAGAAAGACATTTGTAGTGAATTTAAAAATTACCTGGAATCATTTAATAAACTACATTCATAACACTCATGGCCTTCATGAAGAACATGCATGCCAGACTACACTTGAATGGTGGATGATTGTTTTAATAGCAATAGATCAAGGTAACCTCATACCACATTGTTTCTTGACTTTACATAGACTTTTGACCTTGTAAATCACAAAATCCTGCTAGAAATGCTCAGCCCAAATCAAGTTAACCATCAAAGCTCAATTTAGTTGCAAACCTAACAAGTTTTTTTCTGTTTTAAATAAACTTTCAGATAAGAAACTGATAGAGTTAGGTGTTTCACAAGGGTAAGTTCTTGGACCACTACTCTTTATGATGTACATCAATGACTTACCCTACCACCAGTATGTTTACAGATGACTTAATATTTTATATAACACTGGATCAACAGGCCATAAGATCAGCACTAAAATTAAATCAAGATTGGAAAATTTAATAACTGGTATGAGCATAATGGTATGAATATAAATTCAATCAAATCAAAATCCATGATCATAGGAAGTCCAGCAGAAATTGAGAATGACAACTTCAAAGTAATTATAAAATAAATTAATATACAACAATCTGAAAATGAAAAACTACTTGGCATCATGATAGACAATATCTTGTGCTGGAAAATGCAAGTTGATAAGGTCATAAAAAAGTTAAATCGCAGCAGAGAAAGATATTTTGCAATGCAGTGATACAGAAAATCAAGAAAGCTTACTGAAATATCAGAAAAGAACAGATAGTTATTCTTGATCCTGATTTAGATACACTATCAACAAATCTTTTTAAAATCTCAAAGTGCGGCTCCCATTTCAGCAAAAGAGGCTTCAAACAGCTTTACTGATCTACAAATTCTTATATGTATTGGCTTATGAATATCTTAGATGTAACTGTAAATTTATTGAAAATGTAAATACCGTATGTACAAAAAACAAAGATGATGATACACCATAGCATAATAAGCATGCAGATCAGGGTTTATGCAGTTTGGCACATTGTGTAATGACAGATCTAGGTCTGTATAGTTTGTATTTGGACCAATTTCAAAAGCAAGTATATATGATATGTATAAACTCAAACAACAATTTATACTTACCTAAAATTCAGAGTTTTATAAAATGAATTTGCTTTTTCTGGAGACAAACAATGGGATTCCATATGACCCTATATAAAGTCAGATGACTCATGCCAAGCTTTTTAAAGCATCTTGGTCAACATTTACAGAAAGAGCCATTTGCATGATTGTTTTGAATTCACTCTTACTGTTCTTTAAAACATCATCATATCACATACTCAGTGGTAATGTTCTAAAA
Organism: Potamilus streckersoni; assembly: GCA_016746295.1. Lineage (NCBI taxonomy): Eukaryota > Metazoa > Mollusca > Bivalvia > Unionida > Unionidae > Potamilus > Potamilus streckersoni. The sequence continues at coordinate 2,027,780 of JAEAOA010000201.1, forward strand.
ATGTTCACTACTACTCCTTGTCTTTAGATGACTCCTGTATATGCTCATCCTTAAAGCCTTGTACATATTTATTGTTGCAGTAGATCATTTATCTTGTTTTTAATTGCTTTTATTGTGACGTGAAATTGTAAAATTCTTCATGGAAGATTGGTCAGTTGACCAAATGAACATCTACTTAAGTTCATCATCATCATCATCATTGTTGTTGTTGTTACTTTTGTACTGTATAAGTCACTTTTAAGCACAAGCTTGATAGAATTGATGTGGCCTTCATACTTGGTTATGTTACTGTTAATAATCTTAAATGTGTACATTTTAATTGGATAGAATCAGGAAAGAAAATAACAATTATTGTCTTTTTTAAGTCAGAATTACATTTCAGAGCCACTGGTAGTGTTTAGTGCTACATTGAATTTGATCAAGTGTCCTTCAGTCATGGTAGTTATAATAAGGCAGCTTTATAACAAGTTCCTGGCAATTTCTTTGCGATTAACCAAGAAAAAAATTAAATGCTAATATTTTTCCTCTCCAATTTCAGTCATATGGTCCACACTGATGTCAAAGATGACACTGGAAATGAAATGCAGATACATAAAAATGAACTGAGAAATGAAGTGCAGACACAGCTAAATGGAAATGAAGTGGCACAGATGATGCAAATGTTGCAACAAATTCTCAGAAATCAAGAACGAAGCATGCATACTTCCCACCTGGAGATTAGTGATATCAGTCCATCTACTGACGCTTAAGTACCTGTGGGCTTTTTACAATAGTGAAAGATTCTTTTCTGCCACAAAAAAGATGAGCTGCAGTCATTAATTTCTTAAAACTATTTTTCAGTAATTAGATATTAATACAAATATCTGCCTACTCAAAAATTTCATATCACCAGCAATCCCTAATGCCAAGGAATTTTCGAAAATCAAATTACTTTTGAAATTTAACAGTTCATATGAATCTATTTTACAATCTTCCTAATTGTGGGTAAGATGGCATACTCTTCAGGCAAATATTCTTAGAGGTTAGGCAGAAAAGTGATATCGGAACTAGAACTAGAACTATAATGGATGAATAGATGAATAAAATAATAAAACAATTAATTATTTTGCAGTCTTAATAACCTTGCAATTGTCTTTAATGATCATGCATGCTGCAAATCCAATTATGTGATTTTATTTTATCCAGCTCTCAATACATACTAAAATTGTCTCAATAATAGTGTTCCTAACCATGAACACATCAGTATTCATCTGTCTGTCTGCTGATAAACAAGTTTAAGATGATAATAACCTGTATATTTAATAATGTATCATTTTCAGGCTAATATTTATCAAGAGTATGATTACTTATTTTCATGGGAGGTATTCCTTATGCAGCAACAGAGAGAGAGAGAGAGAGAGAGAGAGAGAGAGAGAGAGAGAGAGAGAGAGAGAGAGAGAGAGAGAGAGAGAGAGAGATCTGCTAGATTTTACATTTTTTTCCATTTATATATTATACATTTTGATACAATTTTACAAATATATTCCACTGGTTTGTTGATGTACAATTTGTGTAGATAATATATATCAATATTTATTTTTAATGTTTAGGTTTTGTTGTTAATGGGTTAAAGGGCTTATATATATGACAAAAGAACACACACATGTGTATATATATATATATATATATATATATATATATATATATATATATATATATATATATATATATATTACCATATTTTGTCTTATATACAGTATTTATGCATATGAATATTTAGTGTATTTTGGATATTTATTTTTTAAATTTCATACAAGTTGCTAAATATTGGCAGTACTGGTTTCCATTTATGGTAAATTGATTTGATGTCATGTTTGAAAAAAAGTTCACTCACCAGCATAATCTTTCCTTTCGGCATTTTGATAAATGATCATTAGCTTGTGCATGTTATATGAATTTTTGAATGCCCTTTTAACTATTTTTTATTTACTGTAAGAGGCAGTATATGTTTTCCAATACCTTTCTAGGACCATAACTTGGAGGTATTACATAACAGCAGAACCAAAAAGACACTCCAACCTATAGATATAAGTGATTTTTGGATTGCTTAGACCTTAGCTATGTAGAAGTATATATTTTTAAATACTTAAACCAGAATGGTGCATTTGTAATAGCTAATGTATATCTTGCACCCCAACTATATTATTAACAGATAAGACCCAGATGATCCATTGCATAATGCATAGGCAAATATGGCCTGCACAGTCCACTTGATTTAATAACAATCAGAATTTTCTCAGCCTGCTCTCACATGCTGCAAAAAGACCTTGAATGTAAAAGCTATATTGAACTACCCTCAAAGTTCTTGGTGGTTATTTGGCATGATAACACCCACAATGTGACAATTTGGCATGTCATCAATGATAGCAATGTATGCAGTATTTCAAGGCTATTAAAATCAATTATTTTTCCATTAAAAACATGCTGGAATAAGTATTGGTATATCATTGATGGTTAAAACAATATTGAGTATCATTTTCATTGGTATGAAGATCTGTTGTTTTTTCCACATTTAGCTTATTTGATGGTTTTATTTTATAAAAAAAACACATACCAATCTGGTATCATTATGATTACATCTGAGTCTCATGCAGAGAGTGAGAGTTATTTGACTCACATTGGAAAGAGACAGAAGTGATCCAATTAATTATATATATATAAATATATATATATATATATATATATATATATATATATATATATATATATATATATATATATATATATATATATATATATATATATATATATATATATATAAGAAAAACAATAAAGCTGCAGGCCCTTTTCTGTTAGTATATTAGTTAGGAAGCAACAAGGTCTGGGTCAGTGTTGAATCTATGTTACACACAAAGAAATATATTAAGTTAAGTTTTGTAACACTACCAGATCAAACTAATATAATGGCAGTGATTAAAATCAATTAAAGCCAGTAAACTAAGCAATGTAAATAAAATCAAAGTCAATTAATTAAACAACATATATAAAATCAATTAAAGTCAATTAACTAAACAACATACACAAAATCAAAGTCAGCTCAGATTTTAAAAGATGTAATGTTGACATGGTACTCCACTGTTGTAAACACAATCATCTTCCTGTGTATAACTGCCAACAGAAAACTACAAGCAGGCAAAGAAGCATAAAACTTCAATAAGATTTAATACTACCAAATACCTGTAATACATTTGCAGGGTTAGTTGATCTAAATTACCAACTGCATTACTGCCCTTGACATATGCTTGATTTGCTTTTTCAATGTGACATCATTGCTGAGCGAAACAACCATAACTGTTGATTTGTATTCTGGTATTGGCCATATAAAGTGAACAGTGATTTTAAATGTTTTCAAGTCTTAACTTCATGTTAAAGGAGAATCAAAAAACCCAATGACTAAACTTTAACATCACTGAAATCTGGAAATTAGAAATCTTTAAAATTTTCTGACATATAAATTTTTACAGTTAGACAGTTTGTTTTGTTAAAAGGTAGGGTTTTAATCTAAAAGAAGCACTACTCCATATATTTTCAAACTATTTACTTTGCTTTTGTATTTTCTATTAGATTCAAAATGTAAAAAAGTGTTGAAATTAACTTTGTGTTCAATTTAAAAAGGCTGAAAATTGCTTTTAAAAACAGTCAAACTTTGATGTACATAGGGCTTTTTCATCAGGCAAATGAACTCTGAAAATTTGTCTTTAATTAAGCATGTATACCCAAATGTTTGACAGTACTTTATCCATAAAGGTTGCTGGAATTTTGTATCTTTTCAAATTTTGCAGTAGTAATAATAATATTTCATAAATATTTAATAATATTTCATAAATTCATCAGAGATTAATCATAGATGTTGTTTTGGAAATATATTAGATCTAATTACATGTACTAAATATTTCATGAATCCATAAGATATTAAATTATAGATGTAGTTTAGAATGATATTAGATGTAATTATATGAAACATATATTTCATGAATTCATAAAATAATATTCATAAGATATTATTGGATGATCCTAGATCTAATTATATGTAATATATTTTTAATGAAACCATAAGAGATTAATTACAGATGTATTTTGGAATGATATTAGATGTAATAGTAGTAGAAGGAAAGGCTGATTCTGGCGCAAAAACCATTTTCACCTCCTCCCCACCCTCCAAACAAATATAAATTACCTCTCTCAAGACCTTAAAACACCCACCCCAAAATGTTTACACACACACACACAAAAACTAAAGGCTGATTCTAGCGCAGATATAATTGTATAAGGTAGTCTCTCTAGTGATGTACCAGAACGGCGCAGGTAAAATTTCACTCAGTCACTGCGTGCTGAGCGTTCAAGTGGACCAGGCTGATCACAGGTAAGTGATATTATTTACTAATTTTAGATAAAATTTTATGTTATATCATACTTCTTTTAATAATCTTTCTCATATTTGCTGATCCTCATGGGTATAATATCTGTTAACATGTTGTCAATAATACGAAATTCACGTATTAAATCGTCCATACTATATTTTACTCCTCTTAGGTAAGATCTTATTTGATTAAGCAGTTTCTTGTAAGTTATAATTGATGTTAAGCAGCCGTGCTTTTTTATCGAAATTTTAGGTTCAACTTTTTTACAAGCTGCTGTAAGAGAAACACCAACACCCGATATGATTAACAAAAACGGGTTTAATGATATGCCACTTGAAATTATGCCAGAACTAGTCATTAACAAGGGTAGATATGATATTACTCGAAGTATTTTGTTATAATATTTGTAACATTTTTTAACGCACCAAAGTTTTTTTAGGATAATATTTGTAGTATTGTATTAGTGCGTCCACATCCTGTCCTGGAATATCTTTTGAAATATGATTGAAATCAACTATACTTTTTTTCATTATAATATTTGTTCACATAATCTCAGGCTTGATTAAGTAACTAGTTGAGGTGTTTCAGCCACAAATTCCAGACAATACCAATATGACGCAGCAGTTAATTTTTTGTCATCTGCTATTAGCATAAAAGTTTCTTCAACATCTTTGTTTAACACAATAGACACAGTTCCAGAGAAATTATCAGTCGAGTGACGCCATGGAAATAAGGTAAATATATTAAACTTTGCACTGCTAAACACGGACAATCTATACACACCAGTGACCTCTGCAGTATGTTTGAGAGTGTTATTTTGCGGCGACCAAGTAGACATTCCAGAAGCAACAGTATAGACAATATTTTTAATCTGCTTGTGAGGAATTTTAATCATACTCGTTTTCTCAACAATGCTAGGAATTCCACTAATAATATCGTTGAGTTTTGTGTTAATATTATCGAGTGTAATATCAACAGACGGCGGACTTCCAAAAAATTCGTTATTGGTTTTGTTTATGTTTCTGCGAAAATTTAAAAACGTGGTGATGTGATTAGTAAAATCAGTTTTGAACTTGGTGATTTCATTGTTGATATCATCAACATATTTCTTTGTTACAGCATCAAAATCAAACTCTGGTGTTCTAAGGTTAGTAATGCTATTATTGATCATGTTGCGAAACGCGTACATTATACTACCACGCACCGACACGTACTTTGATTCCTGATCATCAACATATTTCTTAGTAGCAGCGTCATTATCCTCAGTTGGGTTTCCAAGGTATGTGATCTTGTTCTGGTTCATAACAATGTTCCCCGTAAATAAATCACCTGCTTTTCTAACATAATCGTTAACTGACCTACCCGAATCTTCTATCTTACCTTGATTGTTAAAAGTAACAATATTATTAGCAACTGCAGTAGGATTTCGTACAAGTACATCTGACAGTTGTACATTACTCGTCTTTAATCGTCCTTGTTTGTCCTGGAAAACTACAACTTCATTTGGATCTACACTTGCAACGTTTAACAAATTGTTGATTTCATTTTTGAGCTTATCAAGAGTCGCATACTTGGATAAGTCACCCTGGTAACCTTCTGTTAATAAGTCTACTGCTAATGTTCCAAATTTTGTATAGTAGCTCATTATACATATCGTTATACACAAAATTGTTGGTTTAATATAACATAAAATTATACGATGGTGAAGATAATAAACTTTGACACCGAGCGATTGGTGAAGCATAAACATAACAATGAACTTCCAGACTGTCATTATCTTATTGTTGGGAGAACTGGATCTGGTAAAACAAATTTGTTATTAAATATTTTACTCAATAATAACTTTAACTATGATAAGGTGTATATTTACACTATCAACCCCCAACAAGACAAATACAAATTATTAAACGAGTATAATGATAAACTTCGTGATGAACTTGGCATTGGTGATGATATATTTTTGATAAAACAACCAGAAGAACTCGTTCCAGTGAATGAACTCGATTCGTCAGAGCATAAGATAATCGTCTTTGATGATATTCCGCTAAACAATGAAGAGATGAACAAGATTAGATCATATTTTTCACTATCACGTAATAAAAGATGTAATTCTGTTTATCTTGCCCAAGGTTTTTATAATGTTGATAGGTTTATTAGGCGAAATACGGGTTGTTTCATATTATTTCCCGGACTAGATAATGTGGATGTGAGAAATATTGCAAACGAACAATGTGGTGATGTTACAAAAGATAAATTTATCGAATTATATCATCGAGCAACTAAAGATCGATATAGTTTCTTTTTATTTGACAAGCTAGCGCGTGATCCAACCAAGATGTTTCGTTGTTGCCTTGAGACGTTTCTATGATATAATTTTGTAAAGCGTATAAAAATAATGGACAAACATCAACAGAAAATCGAATTATTAAAAAAGTTTCTCGAAACTCGAGCGGCTTTTAAGAAAAAGGTGGAAGAAGCTCGACGTGGACAAGTTCAAGCAGAAGAAGAAAGAACCAAATTTTTCAAACCTGTTACTGAGGCGATGCTTGGCAAGCAGCCAGAAATACAAACATCATCTCCAGAAGAACTAGCAAAAATGAAAGAAAAGGGTTTGTTTGGTTTACTTGGAGAAAGATCAAAAGAACAAACTGTAAAAATTGTAAACGAACTTGTAAGAAACATTGCTGATCCTTCTGCACGACAAGCTGAGTTTGACAGGCTAATGAACAATCCTCTTGAACTTCAACACGCAATAACAAGATTGACGGTTAATCCAGATGAGATAAGAAGTATGATGGAAAAATTATCAGAACAAACTGAAGAATTAACTGAGAAACAAAAATTATTACAAGAAAGTGTGATAAAAATGCTACCTTTTGAAGAACTTATAAAAATTTAAAGAAAACAAGCTAGGTTTAAAATAGAATATGATGAGTATGAAGAGTTTATTAAAAATAATATCATTGATATTGACAAAATTCGAACTTGGTCAGAAGAAAACTATAACGATTTGATAGAAAAATTAGAAAGAATTAAAGAAGTTGGTGAAAATGCTAATGATGAAATTAAAGATGAAAAAGATGAAAGAGATATTTCAGTATTAGCTGATCGTATTAGAGATGGAATTATAGCTGAAATTTTACTAAAAACATCAAAACAATATCGAAATAAACCAGGAGGTTATAGTAAAGGTTGGGATTTTAAAAGACTACTCAAACAATATGAAAACATACGAGATAAAAGATTACCAGAGGAAAAGACTGGATCTGGAGTTAAAGTTTTTACATCAAACGCAGACATAGTCGATCGGCTAATGCTGTTGATATCCTCTAAAGAAGCTGGTAATGAAAGTGTAGAGATTGATAACGAAATTATTGATATACTTGATCATCTAAGATCGAGTGGATTACTAACATCATCCGAGTACGAAATTTTACACCGCGATCTTATCTAAAATATTAGTATAATGCAAACAACATTATTGCTTGATTCATCACAAATAACAGGAAACAGCGCGAATTTTACAGTAAATTACAACCCACCAATAGAACTAGATCCTGCAAAACAGTATGAGATTGGATTAATTTCTTGTACTTGTTGGAACGCCATGCTGAATATTAAAACTGGGGTTAATGATGAAATTTTAATCGTTAATGTTAAACAATCTCCAACATCACAAAAAGAGTTTATTGATATACAATACAAACTACAAATTCTACAAGGAGCTTATAACATTACTGATCTAAACAGAACAATAAAAGAGCTTCTAACAAAAGCTGGTGGGAATGCTGATAATTTCGAATTAGCGGCGAATTATAACACCTTACGAGCTAGGATAACAGTGAAAAGAAATATGAAAGTCCTCTTTGAAGAAAGAAGTTTTGGAAAGATGTTAGGTTTTACTAGAGTTTTATACTATACCATCGGTGAAGATAAAACTTTTACATTTGATGGAGAACTACCAGTAGATATCACAAAAGTAAATACAATACTCATCAATCGCTCTATCGCATCTGGATCTTATACGTCAAAAGGCAGCCGCGGGCAAACGATCTACAGTTTCTCACCAGAAGTCCCACCAGGTTCTCTCATGCAAATCAATCCGCGACAGATTATCTACTATCCAATAACACCTGAGAATCAAATTACAAGCATTACAATGCAACTCACAGACCAATCTGGACGACAAATAGACGTGAACAACGAGATAGTCACGTAATACTTACACCTACGCACTACCTAGGCATGTGATTTTGTGTACATAATTTTATAAAATGAGACGAAGAAAAGTTTATCGAAGAAAAATCGATGGTGGATTTTTTGGAAATATATTTACAACAATTGCAGAGAATATTCCAGGAATCGCGCGTAAAGTAGCGCCCATTGCACTTGACGCCGGTAAAGCTTTCGCTACAGGGGCGGCATCTTCAGCAGGCACTGCAGTAGGGCAAAAGATTGCTGATAAGATTAAAGGACCTTCCCCATCAGAAATAAAACGAGTAATATCAGATATTGCGCCAACAGAAGAAACAAAACGAGCTATGATAGCTACAACAAAAAAATTATTGTCGCCGAGTGGTGAAGAAATAGTACGTAAACTTGTAAAGAAAACAAAACCGATGACCCCTGCTGCCTTTTAATTTTGTGTAACGATTATAAAATAAATGTCAGCTAAAAACTATCTCGATCTTGCAGAAGAAATTGATACTGACGATGCTGTAACAGAATTAGAGTATGTCGAGTATTTAGATGAAAACTCGAACGAACCGAATAAAACCGGAGTTAGAACTTTTAACACAAGAGACGAGGACGTGTTTCTACTACCCCATAAGGCAATGTTAGAAGTGCGTGGCCGAATGTTAACTGCAGCAGGTGGTGATATTGCAGCTGATGTAGAAATCGCTCTCGTCAATAATGGTTGGAGCTTGTTTAAGAGTGCACGATACCAACTGGCCAATCAAACCGTAAAAGATATTTCGATGCACTTACCCATAGCGAGTACAATACTAAACATCGTTTCGTTTAGCGATGACTATTCCAGATCAGTTGCTACAAATATGATGTGGTTTAAAGACATCTCGTTAGGAATAACTACCTCTGGCGAGTTTATTTCAAGTGGTGCTTTTACACACGGAGCTGATGCCGCTGCAGATGTTGTAATTGTAAGAAATTTTCTTATTGCTAATGCTAACAATTTTGGTATAGCCGCACCAGGTGCAGCTGCTGATGTAAACGCCACAAGAGCTTCACTTATTGCCGCTTGTAATAATCTTGGTATAACTCCACCAGGTGCAGCCGCAGATGGTGTTGCGATGTTAAATTTAATAAACGGTGTTATTAGTGCACGTAACATAAGATATAACGAGGGATTTACCAAACGAAAAGCATTTGCCGCAGAATCTCGCCAAATAACGATGATGCTGCCGTTAAGCACAATCTTTGGATTTTGTCGTGATTATAACAAAGTGTTTCGAGGAATAAAACATACCCTAATTTTAGATCGAGCTGATCAAAACGATTGCATAATGCGTGCTGTTGGAGTGGCTGAGGGACAGTTTTCTATTACAAGATTAGCACTGTGGATGCCTCGGGTTGTCCCTTCATTAGCTAAAATGATGGAGCTCGAATCTTTACTAGCCACCTTTACAAAAAAGATACACTTCCAACAGAACAGGATTTATCAAACAGCCATTCCCAACGCGACTGATTACACGTGGCGTGTAACGACCACGCCCAGCGAACAACTACCGCGACACTTGTTCGTCGTATTTCAACGACAAGAACGTCGTAACAATCAGGAAATAAACAACTCCGTATTCGATAACCCAGACGTTAGACGAATATTTGTGAGAGTAAATTCCAAACAGTATCCCGAACGTGCAATCGAATGTAATTTTGCCGTAGACGCCACCAGAAACATCTCTCGGCCGTACATGTATCTTATGGAAGCAATGCAAAAATATCAGAACGCGGACAGTGGATCTCAAATATCAATAGAAGAGTTTCGATCGCTCTATCCCATCTTTTACTTTGACGTATCAAAATATTTGGTGCGTGTTGTGGGATCGACTGCAGATATTGAGGTCACGTGGACACTGGGCGCTGTGCCAGGTGAACAGTATAACGTATACGCGCTATTAGTTAGTGATCGATTTCTGACCATCGATTCAATCAAAGGAAGAATGACAGTACAAGTTTAATCTAACAACTTGGGTATAACATTATGAAAACCAAATACACAGCTCGAGAAATATACCTAACATCTGGTCAAGTTGAAAAATTATCAGCAGCTGTTGCTAAACGCAGCTCTGTTTCTTTGATGATCTCTCCGGAAACTTCAAATAAAATGACAGTAAAAGTCATGCTAACGCAACAACAAATCAATAAACTCGATCGCAACAAACCTTTTGTGCTCAAATTATCTGTTTCTCAGGTAACTGCAATGTCAAAAGAAGGTGGATTTTTTGGATCAGCGTTATCAGTAATAGCTAGCAAAGTTTTACCAGTACTTGGTACACTTGGACTTGCGGCTGCGTCAGGAGCAGTCTCTGGCGCAACGAAGAAAGCAGTCGAAGGTCGTGGTATCAAACAAATCTATCGTTAATTTTATGTAACAGTATAAAATAAAATGCCAACAAAAAAGTCGCCGAAAAAAACAAAATCATCGAAAAAAAGAAAACAACAAAACGCAAACAAACAAAACAAGGAGGAATTATCCCTTTCGCTCCACTTTTAGCGGGACTAGCGGGAAGTCTGCTGCCAAACTTACTAGGAATCGGACGCGGATTAACTCTACCAGGGACCATACGTTATTGAGCAATTTTGACATCATTGAAAAATTGAAGGACGTTGTTGGATTTCGAGGAGTATTTTCCAAGGATGAACTCGATGACGTACCAACAGGCGGTTCTTGTATTGTAAATATTGAAAACTTCAATGATGGCTCTGGCACCCACTGGGTTGCTGTCCACGATAACAATTATTTTGATTCGTTCGGACTTCCTCCAAGCGATCTCATAAAAAAATATATTTTAAAAAATTTGATAAAATAAATTATTCGTCTAATCAACTACAGCCGATTGGAACATCAGCTTGTGGTTATTATTGTATCATGTTTGTCAGACAAATGCACCAGAGTAAAAGCTCTGGGAGTAAAAACTTTTTAAAGTTTATTTTACAATTTGATGAGCATCCTTCTCATGCCAATGATAAGATTGCAATCAATTTTATCTAAACTCCTTGATATAATAATGTCAACATACTGTCTCAAATGCAAAACTAAAACAGAGAACAAGGATGAGATGACGGAAAAAACGAAAAATAATAGAACGATGTTAAAAAGTATTTGTGCAATCTGTGGTAGAAAGAAAAGTATGTTTTTGAAAAAACAAGTAGGATCTAGCGTTGATAGAGTTATCTTGATCGACGATTAATCTTATGAAACAAAATAAAATAAAATGAAATGCAATTGTGATTGTGACAAAGATCTTTGCATAGAACAAGATAAAATCATTACGTACTGTCAACGTTGTAACAACAGAGAAATAATAGGGTTAGGTATAGATATACATAAAATTATTGGTAAATTACCAAAACCAAAAGGCGGTTGAACCTTGCCAGGTCATCGTTATACAGGGCCTTACAATCCGGTAGATCAACAACTAGATGAAAACGATAATCCATTGCCGGGACAAGAGCCTTATAATCAAGTGGATGCAATAGCAATGCGTCACGATATCTGTTATCGTGATCATGAAAACTCGAAAGCAGATTGTGATAAAGTAATGTTAGACGAATTATATGATATGGAGCCAACAAATCTACGAGAACGTTTTGATAGAAGATTTGTTCAGGGAATGATAGGAGCAAAATATAAACTCGGACTCAGAGAGTCTCGTCAATCGCCTCGCGATCGGGGAAAAAAAGTATACGATGATCTTGCAGTCGAACTACACAGACCTAAAAAAAAAGTTTCCGAGACGTAAAGTTGTTGCAAACGCTGTAGATGATATCTGGGCAATAGATTTGGTAGATGTATCCAATCTGGCTCAGTTTAACGATAATAAGAAATATTTGTTTAATGTCACAGATGTTTTCAGCAAATACGCTTTTAGTGTGCCAGTTTCAGATAAAATAGGAACGTCAATCACTGATGCGCTAAAACAGATAATAACGAGTACAGAAAGAAAGCCAAACAAAATCTGGACTGATCATGGAGCCGAGTTTTTTGACAAAAAGTTTGAGCAGTTTCTAGAACAAAATAATATTAAAAAATACGTTACAGGAAATGAAGGGAAAAGCGTTATCGTTGAAAGATTTAATCGCACGTTAAACGAAAAATTACACAAACATATGACAGCTAAAAACACCAACAGGTACATCGATGACCTTTCTCAAATCGTAGGCGAATATAATAACACGAAACATCGAACCATCAAAATGTCACCCAATGACGCTATCAAAAATCCAATATTAGCAAACGAAAACATGTACCGCAGACATAAATTTAAGGTCGGTGATAAAGTTAGAATCTCTTTGACTAAAAAGATATTTGAAAAAGGATTTACTCCAAACTGGAGCGAAGAAGTATTTGTTGTTGATAAAGTACTCTTAACAATACCTGTAACGTACGCGTTAAAAGATCTGGCAGGGGAACCTATAGTAGGTAGTTTTTACGAACAAGACCTACAAAAAACTGAACAAGATGTTTTCGTTATCGAAAAGGTGATTAGGAAAAAAGGCGAAAAAAGTTTAGTCAAATGGCGTGGGTATAGCGATAAATTTAACAGCTGGATTCCAACCCGGTCGATTTTATCGACTGCGAAATAATGCTATTATAAATTTCCTCACACTTTCGTTTGATAGATACACCTTTTACTGGTTTACATAATGATATTAGATATTGTCTGCGATCGTCAGAGATCGTCATTAAATTAAAAATCTTGACAAAGATGAAATCAAATTTTATATTTTTCTGTCGACCTGAAATTTTAATGTTTAAGAAAGGTCTGATTAACTGCAAAAATATCTGCTGTTCGGTAACGGTAAAATTAAATTTTATAATTGTTTTAGCAATGTGATACTTGACATTATATTTTCCAGTGGTTGGTCTGCTATAATTATATCTGTTAACGACGGTGACTATTTCATCATCATCAGACTCGTTATACAAAATATCATCTTCGTTATAACCAACAGATTTGTGTATCATATTGTAGCTAGCGTTTTCTGCGTATAGTTGAGCGAGTCGTTTCATCAAGTCCATATTATAATATACTTTTGTCTAATTTTTATTATAAGATGACTGACAAGGTAAAATATCACCAAAAAGTTAATATAATAAACTACCACGAACTGACCGAAGCGGTAAGAAAATGCTTGTCGGGTTATGGTGCATATTCCGTTGAGATTTTTGTAATGCAAGGTGATTCTCATAAAATATTATTAACAGCAGCAGAAACAAAAATTGATGAAAGTGCAGTAGTGACGCTAAAATTTAATCGCGATGATGTTTTAGCATTTGCTCATCATTGTTTAACAATAACAGAACTGTTAAGTATAATTAATCCTCATATCTAAAAATAATACTAGCATTATACTTGTTTGAAAAAGCTGATTTTGTTGCTCCATCAGCTACAAATTTTACTGCTCTGGGATTTATATTATAATATTTCGCCGCAGCTGTAATTGATTTGAATTTGATCTCCTCATTCGTTTCAAGGTTTAACGAAATAACAGGTTTTATTGGGCATCTAAAATTAATACCACCACCTCGTCCTTTTCTCACATTTTCCTGTTGGGTCACTAGCTCCAGATTTTCCAATCGATTGTCTGTTTTTACGTTATTGATATGATTAATAACCAGACCATTGGGTATAGATCCGTTGAACACCTCGTAAACAAACCTATGACCAGTATAACAAACTTGATCTGTCGATGTTCCTCTAACAGTTACTATAAGATATCCCATATTGTTCATAGAACTAAGAACTTTTTTAGTTTTTCTGTTTCTAATAATACCGCGATCGTTAGCCTCGTATAAATCAAAGACCGGATGCGGCTGAAACTCATCTTGTAAGGATAAATTTTCAATATTATCATCAGTGACTTTACCGTTATAATGATGTACTCGTTTCCCCTCTGGAATGTCATCGCAAAATAACGTGTAAATAAAATCTTTTCTAAACATCGTAATCCTTTCAGTGTTATCTCCCTTTACACTAATCGTATAACCCGCTGACGTTGCTTTACCAACAGATATTCCAGTTTTGATGTTAATAACCGAACCTAATACATTTCCAGCGTACAGATTGTACTTTTGGTAAACGTGATATTCCTCTTGCTCACGTGCGCTTGTCAGATTTTGTAACATTATACTAATAGTAATTTTTTTATCTCTAATTGTTTTTCTAGCGCATGCGCAGTGTGCGGTAAATTATCAATTAGATATTAGACTATAGTATAGAGATGTTGAAATTGCGTGATATAGCCAAGAAGAGACTTATTGGAGAACCTGTTAAAATAGCGACTGCTTTTGCAGGTTTTGATAATAGTTATCAGTTTGATAATCAAAATGTTTTAGTAAATTTTACTGAAACAAATCTCTTTCATCTGCTACAGACGACTGTAAAACGTGAGCTTGAAAAACACAAGGGTCTAAGATTGTTAGTGCAATATCATGTTGTATTTTCAAAACTACTTGTGACGAAAGAATCTACTGACAAGGAAATTGCAGACCCTTACATCAACGCAAAATCTAGACGTGTTTTACTTGGTAGTGATCTTTTGTCACTATCTAATGAAATACACCAAGAAATTTGGAAAAAAATAGAAGAATTTACCGAATTAGGTTCGGGTTGGAAGTTTGAAATGATCAAGGAAATTTTGTTTCACACGATAAAATATGACGCATTACGCGGTAGTTCGTATATCGACCTGCCACCAAAAATAAAAAATAAACAGTGCTGTATAAACATAAAAAACGTCGATAGCAAATGTTTCCAATGGGCTGTTCTTTCCGCGCTATTTCCAGC